>OZ024762.1:20745409-20757909 GCA_964016885.1 Eledone cirrhosa
TAGGAACTTCTCTTGGAGTTGTCTCACTAGGAAGAGAGCACTGGCACAAAACCAAACTGCCTCTCATCCAATTTGACTCTTTCTTTAATTAGTTATACTAAAACCCTTTCTGTATCTTTTATAACTTGATCCATCAGTTTTATACCTTCAGTTGCCTCTTTCTAGAGCATCACCTTTTACCTTGTAGCAATGACTGTCAGTCGTTGGGTATGACACCATCATGTCTGATTGACTATGCAGGTGTCTAGTTCAACTCCTACTTATCTAGATAATTTCATATATATGTTTATATATATACCCTTGCAAGCAGGGTAAAGGAGACGTAAAATGACGATGATGATGATAATGATGATGATATATATTTTTATATATATATATATATATATATATATATATATAACGAAGGAAATGTGGTAAGGAACCAGGTGGACCATAACGCACCAAAGTACTCAATACTTAGGGTAGTAGAGTGGGTAATAGGAACCAGTAAGACCCCGACGGCTGAGCTCAAGCCGTTTCGACGGCTAATTCCGGACTAAATTTAGTCCAGAATTAGCCGTCAAACGGCTTGAGCTCAGCCGTCGGGGTCTTACTGGTTCATATATATATATAAATATCGTTTTTAAAAAAACACTATAAAAACTGGAAAGTAGGTGAAGTTATATATATATAAATAAATATATATATGATGGGCGCAGCCTGAAGCTGGAGCATATATATATATATATATAGTATGCACCACCCCACCCTCCCTTACGTCTCTCATGAGGAGAGGCTGAAGTATACATCCAGTAAAGCCTCCACCCCACACAGTAAAGTGGTTGTGAAGGCAACATGGCAAAAAACACCGAGCCCACATTGTAAAGTGGTCTTGTAGGTGTCACAACAGAAAGCAGCCAGTCCATACTGCAAATGTGGTTGGCATTAGGAAGGGCGTCCAGCTGTAGAAAAGAACCCAGAAACAGTTCTTTGTGAGCAAGACATGGTCATCTGACCCAACTTGCCTCTAGTTGGACAACCCACCTAACCCATGCTAGTGTGGAAAAATGGACGCTAAATGGTGATGATGATGTAAACAAGACTATTATTGCTCCAACCAGCTGATCCACTTTCGATAATTACCCTAAATATATATACATCTAAACTACACACACACACACATACACATATATATATATATAAATATATAAATATCATATATATATATATATATATAGGAACGAGTAGGATCCCCAACGGCTGAGCTCGAGCCGTTTCGACGGCTAATTCTGGACTAAATTTAGTCCAGAATTAGCCGTCGAAACGGCTTGAGCTCAGCCGTCGGGGTCCTACTCGTTCCTATTACCCACTCTACTACCCTAAGTATTGAGTACTTTGGTGCGTTATGGTCCATCTGGTTCCTTACCACATTTCCTTCGTTATATATATATATATATATATATATATTTATATATATATGTATGTATGTAAAAGGTAAACAGAAATAACAGCACAATCGGTACAGTATATGGAAGGAATATATTAAGTTAACGTTTCAGACGCTAGTCCTTCATCAGAAGAAAGAATGAGAAATTAGATAGATTGAAGGGAACGAACGCAAGCAATCATCGAATGTCCTATGTGTAAACAATGCACTTGGAAAACAAAGCCAACAACAAAGAAATCATGTAGTAGACAAGACCATCGGATTCCAAAATCATAAAATAACATTTGTAAAAACTTAGCCAATCATGAACTAAATATTTATATTAACCCTTTGCCATTTACATTACTCTATCTATATACTATTGTAGTGTTGTGGTAAAAGCCTTATCTTCCATAATTATCTCACATAATACTGAATCTATGAGATTTAGATGTTATTTATTTTAAGAACAGTAATTTAATGTCAGTATGAGCGGCCAGTTACAGCTGGTTTGAACAGAAAGAGGTGAGAGAATCCTGGCTAGATATGGCCGGTTTAAATGCGAAAGGGTTAATGCTAAGACATGATTAACTGTGTATGTATGTATGTCAGGCTGCTTGTGAGTGCTACTGGTAACATGTAACCCAGTACAACCTGTCTTATGGTCAGCATATATATTTTTTTATGTAGTATATATGTTTTCTCTACGTATTCCATTATGTAACGTTTTATGTATTTTTGCATGTACATCCTCATATGTATTTGTTCTATATTTCTTAAGTATATCCTTTGCATTGTTCCTATCAGCTTCCCATATGTAATTTTGTTTATATGGTTTCTTTATGGGGATTATTTCAAGTTAACACCCTAATGCCAACTCACTCAATGGGTGCATCGAAGTGTGTCTGCATATGCATATATACCACTATGTGAGATATTGCGTGCATTTGTATTTTTTACGTATTTCTTCATGTAAATTTTCTTTGTGTACTCCCTGATGTACAGCATCATATTCATGTTTCTATGTACTTTCCAAGTAGTTTTGTACAATTTCTTTCCATATGTGTGTGTATATATATATATGTATATGTGTGTGTGTGTGCGTATGTGAGTAGGCGTGGTTGTGTGCATATGTACGCGCGGGTATATGTATGTGTGGGTGTGCATACATGTGTATATATACATATATATATGAGTACATATGGATAGATATGTGTATATCTATGGGTCCGTGCCTCTGTACGTGTGTGCATATATCTGTGTATGCATGTACCTATATATGAGGGGTGAATATATGCATGTGTACGTGTGTACGCAAATGCACGAGCTCTATGGGTGTGTGTGTGTGTATGTCAGCACTGATAAGTGTTCAATCAGGAGCTCGGAATGTCTGTCTATGTGTAAGTACTTGTGTGTGTGGGTCTATATGTGTTGGGCAATGGGCAAGCTAGGGACTGGCAAGGCAGTTCATAACCCCTTACCCATGTAGCAGTAATTCTGGCGACAGAATTAAGGTGAGTGACAGCTCTTGCCTGAATGGAAATGGTCAGTGGGCAGATTTGAATGGTCAAACATACAGATGACGTCTCGAACTCTTGACCAATCGACGGGCGCCACGCAAACAGCATGATGGCACATGATAGAAATTCTTCGAAGGGTCGGAGTCCAACAGAAAGAGGCTTTGCTTCGAAGTCACTAGACGTATCTGAGGAAGTTGCAAATCCAGAGTCACAAATAGATCCACAAACAGATCACACCTCAAGCTGTTCACCGGAGAAACAATTGTAATACGTAATAAATTGTGTTCTGATGCACCCCTGATTATTCGTTTTCCATATTATTATACTCTGCTCCGTAGGAGCATAGAGTGCTCAACTGGCATATCCCCTATGGACGCATCCAAGCAACCTTACTACAAATATTTATATATATCATCATCATCTTCGTTTAACGTCCATTTTCCACGCTAGCATGGGTTATATATATTATATATATATATATATATTATATGTAGGAGGTGAGTTTTATTGTAGTACAATAAAGCAATGCAGATATCGGATAATAAGCACTCTACAATTTGTAGGACTGGAGTATACATAATATATAAGAACAAAATATGTTGATTTAAAACTGAACTATCCACTAGTGTTTTTTAACCTTCATATCATGTCTTCATATTTTATCTGATGAAAACACAAATATTATTGCATGATGATATTTGTTTTTGAAATGTGCATAATAAAATACATGGAACTCTTTTAACCATCTTTTGTTCTTATATATTATATATATTATATATATATGTATGTATGTATACATATATATATATATATATATATATATGTATGTATGTATGTATACATGCATGTATGCATGTATGTATGTATGAATGTATGTATGTATGAATGTATGCATGCATGTATGTATGTGGGTTTGTTGGCGACTAAACTGGCAACCCCACCAAGGTTTCTTGGTGAGGAGGGTGACTTTGGACATCCTGCAGGACTAAAAACAAAACCTGTCAAAGGGCAAAGGAGCTCTTAAGAGTCAATGGCCATCCAAAATCACCGGGAGAGATGACCCCTTAGCCTTTGTCAAGGCAGAATTCTAGGAGAAGGAAAACTCTGATATAACACCTGCAACCCTGATGGTATCCAATGATGTTGACTTGTTCTTCTTTTTGGTAAATATCATCTTGGTTAAGAGAGTGGGACTTGCTTTGTACAGTGCCTTTGCTCACTATAAAAGCTTCACGGCTCAGGCATTGCTTTATATCTGGAGATCTCTCTGCACTTGTCATCACATGGCACCATGGGCCCAACACTATGTGTCAATAATTGTCACAAGTGTAGTGTTTGTACCAGAGTTTTCAAGTCGCTGGCTGGACTAAAAAGTCTCACTCGTTCAGCGCATCGGTAGGGGTTCTCCTACATGGATATAAAGTAGTGGCTGTACTCGAAAACGAGTTGGCAGCCACCATGTATGTATGTATGTATGTATGTATGTATGTATGTATGTATGTATGTATGTATGTATGGGTGTACCTTAGTGATGGTGGTGATGGTGGTGGTATGGTACCACAGTGGTGGTGATGGTGACGGTACTGTACTGTTATGGTGGTGGTGGTGGTGGGACAGTACCTTAGTGATGGTGGTGATGGTGGTGATATGGTACCACAGTGGTGGTGGTGGTGTACTGTTATGGTGGTGATGGTGGTGGTATGGTACCACAGTGGTGGTGATGGAGACGGTACTGTACTGTTATGGTGGTGTTGGTGGTGGGACAGTACCTTAGTGATGGTGGTGATGGTGGTGATATGGTACCACAGTGGTGGTGGTGGTGTACTGTTATGGTGGTGATGGTGGTGGTATGGTACCACAGTGGTGGTGGTGATGGTGACGGTACTGTACTGTTATGGTGGTGGTGGTGGTGGGACAGTACCTTAGTGATGGTGGTGATGGTGGTGATATGGTACCACAGTGGTGGTGGTGGTGTACTGTTATGGTGGTGATGGTGGTGGTATGGTACCACAGTGGTGATGGCAATGTACTGTAGTGTACTGTGATGGGACAGTACTGTAGTAATGGTGGTGGTAATGGTACTTTTCTAGTAGTGGTACTTCCACTAGTGTGGTGTTGCTGCTATTGCTGTAGTGGCAGTGGTAGTGATGTTGGTGCTTCCAAATAAATCATGTTAAAACCACAGTCACAGCAGCAGCATTAGCAGAGGTAGTAGTGGTAGTAGTGGTGGTGGTAGTAGGTAGTGGTAGTAGTAGTAGTAGTAGTAGAAGAAGCAGCAGTAACAACAGCAACAGCGCTAGTAGTAGTTGCAGCAGCAGCAGCAGTAGTAGCAGTAGTAGTAGTAGTAGTAGTAGTAGTAGTAGTAGTAGTAGAAGAAGCAGCAGTAACAACAGCAACAGCGCTAGTAGTAGTTGCAGCAGCAGCAGCAGTAGTAGCAGTAGTAGTAGTAGTAGTAGTAGTAGTAGTAGTAGTAGTAGTAGTAGTAGTAGTAGTAGAAGCAGCAGCAGTAACAGCAGCAGCTCTAGTAGTAGTTGCAGTAGTAGTAGTAGTAGTAGTAGTAGTAGTAGTAGTGGTGGTGGTGGTGGTGGTGGTGGTAGTAGTATCAGCAGTAACAACTACACCGGCAGCAGCAATGATAGTAGTAGTAGTAGTAGTAGTAGTAGTAGCAGCAGCAGTAGTAGTAGTAGTAGTAGTAACAACAGCAGCAGCAGCAACAACTACAACTACAGCAGCAGCAGCAGTAGTAGTAGTAGTAGTAGTAGTAGTAGTAGTAGTAGTAGTAGTAGTAGTAGTAGTAGTAGCAGCAGCAGTAGTAGTAGTAGTAACAACAGCAGCAGCAGCAACAACTACAACTACAGCAACAGCAGCAGCAGTAGTAGTAGTAGTAGTAGTAGTAGTAGTAGTAGTAGCAGCATCAGCAGCAGTAGTAGTAGTAGTAGTAACAACAGCAGCAGCAGCAACAACTACAACTACAGCAGCAGCAGCAACAGCAGCAGCAGCAGCAGTAGTAGTAGTAGTAGTAACAACAACAGCAGCAGCAGCAGTAGTAGCAGTAACAGCAGCAGCAACAACAGCAGCAATAAAACAGCTCCATCCCACCATTAGTACAAGTGTATAGAGTAATGTACTAATAAAGAGTGTTGCTTGCTGCACATAGCTATGTCTGCACCTGTATGTACACACATGCACATACTAACACCACTACTACTAGTGGTACTACTGCTGCTGCTACTACCACTACTACTACTACTACTACTGCTACTACCACCACCACTAAAATTACCACCACAACCACCACTAATTACTACTACCACCACCACCACTACCACTACTACCACCACCACCACTACTACTACTACTACTACCACCACTATCACCACCACCACTACTACTACTGCTACTACCACTGCTGCTGCTACTACCACTACTACTACTACTACTACTACTACTACCACCACTATCACCACTACCACTACTACTACTGCTACTACCACTGCTGCTGCTACTACCACTACTACTACTACTACTGCTGCTACCACTATTGTTACTACTGCTACTACAACCACCACTAAAATTACCACCACAACCACCACTAATTACTACTACCACCACTACCACCACTACCACTACTACCACCACCACCACCACTACTACTACTACTACTACCACTACTATCACCACCACCAGCATCACCACCACCACTACTACCACTGCTGCTGCTACTACCACTACTACTACTACTACTACTACTACCACCACCACCACCACCACCACCACCACCACCACCACCACTACTACTACTACTACCACCACCACCACCACCAGCATCACCACCACTACTACTACTACTGCTACTACCACTATTGTTACTACTGCTACTACGACCATTAAAATTACCACCACAACCACCACCACCACCACCACCACCACCACCACCACTAGCATCACCACCACCACCACCACTACTACTACTGCTACTACCACTGCTGCTGCTCCTACCACTAATAATATTACTGCTGCTGCTTCAGATGCTGCTATGACACAACAGCAGATTGACTTTCGTCAGTGCATGTAAATGCAGCAACAATGCACAATCTATGCATACATGTGTGTGTCAGTGAGATGTTTTTAAAATCTGTTTTTGTGTCTATATATATATATATATATATATATATATATATATATATATATATATACAATGATATTAAATAAATGGAAACTACATTTACAAAACCATATTTATTCTATTATATATATTTCAAGGGCACTTGTACTCCAGAAAATCTGTCGAGTGCTCTGAATCAGTTATAAACATTTATATTTGTTGAATTACCAACAAATTGAATATCCCTTTTGCTTATATATATATATATATATATATCATCATCATCATCACCATTTTACGTCTGTTCTTCCACGCTAGCATGAGTTAGACGGGTTGTCCTATTGTGGGCAGTGTCCAGTCGGCTGACCTCGTCTTCTTCATACGGGAACTGAGTCTGGCTTGATTTCTACAGCTGGATGCCCTTCCTAACACCAACGTCATTTACAGTGTGAGCTGGGTGCTTTTTTTTCTGTGGCACCTCCACGACCACTTTGCAGTGTGGGCTGGGTGCTTTTTTGCCATGGCTCCTCCACGACCACTTTGCAGTGGAATGATAGTGACCCCAGTCCTATCATCTCATTTCTACAGCTGAGTAAACTGGAGCAATGTGAAATAAAGTGTCTTGCTCAAGGAAACAACACATCACCCGGTCTGAGAATTGAACTCACAACCTTTCGATTGCATATATACATATATATTCTTTGAGACACCCATATATATATATATACATGGATGTGCCTAAAAAATGTACACACATATTCATTAGAATGCAGCTGAAGTGTGTGTACATGTTTTCGGGACACCTTGTATATATATATATATATATATACATATATATACATGTGTTAAGTATTTCCGTAGAAAAGGTAAAGGAAAGAAGTGTGCTCTATGTATAGTACAGAGCTATTTAATTACATAATAAACAACACAATATAATTATTTCATTACCAAAGGTTTCGAGAAACCAGATGATTCTTACAGAAACATCTAGCTCATTCGTCAGACAACACAATTATATTTTGGATATAAATTCAAAATAAAAACATATATATATATATATCATCATCATTTAACGTCCACCTTCCACGCTAGCATGGGTTGGAAGGGTTTGTCCCACTTGAGGCAAGATTGGTTGGGTGACTGTGTCTCGCTTGTATAGAACTGTTTCTGGCAGGTTTTCTACGGCTGGATGCCCTTCCTAACGGCAACCACATTTACAGTGTGGACTGCGTGCTTTTACATATTAGGTAATTTGGTATATTTGTGGTTTACTGAGGTAGGTACCAATACCAGTACCAATAGCAGAGTCTATACATTAGGAAAAACAAAATGAGGTTTCACATTGAGTTTTTTAGAGATTCGACTCAAAATTAGGAATGTTTCACAGATGGATGGCTCAAGATCCATATTTGTATTTATAGACCTGACTCTAGCCCCAATCTGCTTATACGACTTGTTAATCAAGCGAAGCCAAAATCTCATCTTTTGCTTGATTAAACAAATCTGATGAGCAGATTGGGACTGGAGTCAATTCTCTACCACAGTATCTTGAATCACCCAACATTCGTAACTGACTTTAACCTATAAAAACCTTGTTGTGTTCTTCTTATATATATATATAAAAGTCTCTTGGAGAATCACCAGGCTGGTGCTTAACCTGGTTTCCGTGGTGTGAAGTGACTGAGTGTACAAGACTCCCCCCTGGACTGGACGCCAATCCATCACACAGTTAAACCCCCAGCCATTGCTGGTACTCATTTTCATCTGAGTATACTGTAGCAACATTAAATGAAGGAATCAAACCTACATCATTATGATCATAAGTCTAACAGCCTTACCACTAGGCTATATATTTATATTATTTGTGTGTGTATATATATATATATATATATACACACATGAATAAACTGAATAGGCCACATATATATGTATATATATATATATATACACACACGAATAAACTGAATAGGCCACATATATATGTATATATATATATATATATATATATATACACACACACACGAATAAACTGAATAGGCCACATATATATGTATATATATATATATATACACACACGTACGAATATACTGGTGGTATTTCTACCTCATAAATGTTACTCTGTCTTTTTCCACATTATTGTAAACATATAATTTAAGAGTATCATATTACATGGAAGCATTTAAGCATCTAATTACAATTTAATCTCACTACAATTGAAGGAATCTCTGTGTACATGCAATGCAATTATTCAAAAACTGGCCATTGTACTAAGGCCAACTCAGTTATTTCCCTTTATTATAATTTTTTTTTTTTTTTTTTTTTTTTTTTTTAAATGTCCCCACCTCAGAGCTTGGAGAATTGACAACTCATCCAACCCACAATTTTTTAACCTCCTGCCAAACATTTAACTGAAACATTTAACAATTGATTTAGATATTTTGAATATGTTGGTTACCTTATATGACATGTAAGACATAACTACAATTTATATCTATGTATGTAGTTATATATATATATATATATAACGAAGGAAATGTGGTAAGGAACCAGGTGGACCATAACGCACCAAAGTACTCAATACTTGGGGTAGTAGAGTGGGTAATAGGAACCAGTAAGACCCCGACAGCTGAGCTCAAGCCGTTTCGACGGCTAATTCTGGACTAAATGAAAATTTATCCTGGTATTTAAATAGCCGATCTTCTCAAGGGGTAATTCCATATATGGTCAAAGTGATTGTCAAAAATCAGTAGTAATTCTGTGTTGACCATATATGGAATTACCCCTTGAGAAGATCGGCTATTTAAATACCAGGATAAATTTTCATTTAGTCCAGAATTAGCCGTCGAAACGGCTTGAGCTCAGCCGTCGGGGTCTTACTGGTTCCTATATATATATATATATATATATATATATATATATATATATATGTCAATGTGCGTCAACGACCAAGCATAGACGAGTTGAGAAAGAAACTGGGTATAAGAGGGATAAGTTGTGGTGTGCAGGAGAGAAGGCTGAGATGGTATGGACATGTGATGCGCATCGAGGATGACCGATGGGTGAAGAAGTGCCAGGAAGTCCCAGTGGAGGGAAGATGCAGTAGAGGTAGACCACGTAAAACATGGGCGGAGGTGGTGAGAGCAGACCTCAGATCGCTGAAACTCACGGAGGACCGTGACAAGTGGAGAGA
This sequence comes from Eledone cirrhosa, assembly GCA_964016885.1. Lineage (NCBI taxonomy): Eukaryota > Metazoa > Mollusca > Cephalopoda > Octopoda > Eledonidae > Eledone > Eledone cirrhosa. Next base: position 20,755,630 of record OZ024762.1, read on the forward strand.
TGCTGTGCTGAATAGGACCCGTCCAACCCTTGCAAGCAGGGAAAAGCGGACGTAAAATGATGATGATGATGATGATGATATATATATATATATATATATATATATATATATATATATATCATCATCATCATTGATATATATATATATATATATATATCATCATCATTATCATCATCGTTTAACATCCATCTTCCATGCTAGCATGGGTTGGACGGGTTTGTTCCACTTGAAGCAAGATTGGTTGGGTGTCCATGTCTCGCTCATACAGAACTGTTTCTGGCAGGTTTTCTATGGCTGGATGGCCTTCCTCACACCAACCACCTTTACAGTGTCGACTGGGAGCCTTTTTACCGTGTCACCTACACAACGACTTTATAAGGAGATATATATATATATAGGTAGTAAAGGTGTAAATTAATTGCATCACATATCTGAGGAGCTTCCGATTCCAGAGTCATGTTCGATCATTAATCGATCGTTTCTCGAGCCGATTGACAGTGAAACATATGTAATATGTAATTAAATGTGAGTATAATACAACACTGATTCTTTGTTCCCTTATATATATAAATAAACATATGTAGATACAATATATATATATTGTGAAGACGTATGGCTGAGTTGGTTAGAGAATTGGGTTCACAATCGTGAGGTTATGAGTTCGATTCCCGGATCGAGTGATGCGTTATGTCCTTGAGCAAGACACTTTATTTCACATGGCTCCTTCTACCTGGAGTTGCGACCGATAGATAGTATCAGCAATTGGAAAGACCAATGGAAACATTGTTTCCTTGGTCCGATTTGACGAAAGTCGATCGAAAAAATATATAAGGAAAAGAAATCGAAAATGCAACTGCAGTCTTTTTAAGAATATTTATTTGTTTCCTTTACCGGTTTCACATTTCTTAGGCATTTCAAAAGTAGAATTGAGATGCAGGGTTTGTGGTTTTTCACAGATGCGAGAAACTGGTAAAGGTAATAAATAAATATTCTTAGAAAGAGTCCAGTTGCATTTTCAATTTCTTTTCCTTGTACTTTCACCTGTGTAGGACATCTCGTTATTGTATTTTAAAAAAGGAGAGCAAGGAGAGCAATGATAAAAGGAGAGCAAGGATAAAAGGATAGCAATGATAAAAGGCGAGCAAGTAGAGCAAGGAGAGCAATGATAAAAGGAGAGCAAGGAGAGCAAGGAGAGCAATGATAAAAGGAGAGCAAGGAGCGGAAGGAGACAAGGGGGTCATGGAGGAGGGGGAAGAGGGGTAGGACGGGGGAATGGAGAGGAAGGGGAGGATCGGGAGGAACGGGAGGAAAAGTAGGAGAGAGAAAAGAAGGGCAGGAAGTGGGGAAGAGGAGGCAGGGAAGGAAAAGTAGGAGAGGGTAAAGAAGGGGTGGAAGGGAAGGAAGAGGAAGAAGGGGAGATGTGAGGAAAGGGAGGAAGAGGAGGAAGGGGACGAGAGGGGATAAGGGGAGGAATGGCAAGATCAGATGATGAAATAAAGTGGCTTGCTCAAGGAAACAACACATCACCCTGTCTGAGAATTGAACTCACAACCTTTCGATTGCAAGCCCAATGCTCTAACCACTAAGCCATGCGCCTATATGTATATAGAAAAAGAGTCAGGACCCACAGCTAGATCTGAACTGTCGAAACGGCCGGAGCTCAGCCGTTAGGGTCCTAGCTCTTTTCCTATATATATATATATATATATATACATATATATATAATGGAGGCACATGGCTTAGTGGTTAGAGCATTGGCCTTGCAATCGAAAGGTTGTGAGTTCAATTCTCAGACCGGGTGATGTGTTGTTTCCTTGAGCAAGACACTTCATTTCACACTGCTCCAGTTTACTCAGCTGTAGAAATGAGATGATAGGGACTGGGGTCCCTATCATTCCACTGCAAAGTGGTCGTGGAGGTGCCACGGCAAAAAAAGCACCCAGCACTCACTGTAAATGAGGTTGGTGTTAGGAAGGGCATCCAGCTGTAGAAATCAAGCCAGAATCAGTTCCTGTATGAGCAAGACATGGTCACCTGACCTAACATTGCCCACAACAAGACGACAACCCGTGTAACTCACGCTAGCGCGGAAGAATGGACGTAAAACGGTGATGATGGTGATGATGATATATATATTACCCTAAGTATCGAGTACTCTGGTGCGTTATGGTCCACCTGGTTTCTTACCTCACTTTATATATAGTGTATATACACGTATATATAGTTTGCATTTTTGTTTTTAAAATCCAACGTCAATAAATACGCCAGGATTTTTTCATT
>OZ024762.1:20765409-20767909 GCA_964016885.1 Eledone cirrhosa
CCACCACAACTACCACCATCTTTACTACATCCTATACATTCACTAGAACCCCCCCCCCCGCATCACGTACATATATACCAACACAGACTCATACTAATACCCTTACACAAGCATACTAATACATACATACTTTCATTATACATATTTCAAGGACACCAAGTTAAATTATGGTGTGCTTTCATCAGATAAAATATAATATAGAGCTTCCAACAGAAATGGTCGCATTCTTTAAGGGTATGTCAATATTTATTTATAAAAATGCTCTATATTATATTTTATCTGATGAAAGCACACCATAATTTAACTTGGTGTCCTTGAAATATGTATATTGAAATAAATATGGTTTTATAAATATAATTTCCATTTGTTAATATATCGTATTTTTACTCCAATAATTTGTTGAGTGCTTTATATCAGTTATAAAAATATTTGCTTGTTGTATCCCAACAATTTAAATAGAACTTCTACATATATATATATATATATATAATGTAGGAGGTGAGTTTTATTCTAGTACAATAAAGCAATGCAGATATCGGATAAGAAGCACTCTACAGTTTGTAGGACTGGAGTATACATAATATAAGATCAAAAGATGGTTAAAGGAGTTCCATGTATTTTATTATGCGCATTTCAAAAACAAACATCATCATGCAATAATATTTGTGTTTTCATCAGATAAAACAGGAGAACATGATATGAAGGCTAAAAAACACTTGTGGATAGTGCAGTTTTAAATCAACATATCATATGTTGATTTAAAACTGCACTATCCACAAGTGTTTTTTAGCCTTCATATCATGTTCTCCCGTTTTATCTGATGAAAACACAAATATTATTGCATGATGATGTTTGTTTTTGAAATGCGCATAATAAAATACATGGAACTCCTTTAACCATCTTTTGATCTTATATTATATATATATATATATATATATAGGAACAAGTAAAACCCCTCTTACTTGTTCCTATTACCCACTCTACTACCCTAAGTATTGAGTACTTTGGTGCGTTATGGTCCACCTGGTTCCTTACCACATTTCCTTCGTTATATATATATATATATATATATATATTGTTATGCTTTGGGAGGGTCATGTTGCCAATAAGAATCTTGCTAAACAAATTCAGAAACGAAATATATATATATACATGTATGTATATATATATATATACCCTTTCTATTATCAACTGTTGATTCTTTTTTTTTATTCTTTCATTCTTTGCATTCCTCTTTCTTTACTCTTTCTATCTCTCTCTCTCCCCCTCTCTCTCGTTCTAGCTATCTACCTATCTATCTATATCTTCTCTCTCTCTCTCTCTCTCTCTGTGTTTCTCCCTCTCTGTCCCCCTCTCTCTGTTTCTCTCTCTATATATATATCTTCCTCTCCCTCTCTCTATCAGTCTGTCTCTCAACCCTCCCTCTCTCTCTCTCTCTCTCTCTATCAGTCTGTCTCTCTACCCTCGCTCTCTCTCTATCTCTCTCTATCAGTCTGTCTCTCTACCCTCCCTCTCTCTCTACCCTCACTCTCTCTATATCTCTCTCTCTACCCTCCCTCTCTCCATTATAGATTTCTAGGTCTCCAGTCTTTGTTTTTTGTCCCATTCAACATTTTCTCCTTCCCCCCTCTCCCTGCGCCTTCCCCTCACTCTCCGTTCACTCTCTCTCTCTGTTATTGATACTAAACCTACTCAATAAATTGACAACACTAGTAACACCCCCTCTCTCTTATTAATGTTTATACACACACAGCCTCTCTCTCCCTCTCACACACACAAACTCCCCCCTCTCTCTCTCACACACACACTTCCTCACCCTCTCTCTCTCACACACACCATCTTCCCCCCTCTCTCTCTCTCTCACACACACTTCCTCACCCTCTCTCTCTCACACACACCATCTTCCCCCCCTCTCTCTCTCTCACACACACTTCCTCACCTTCTCTCTCTCACACACACAAACTTCCCCTCTCTCTCTCACACACTTCCTCACCCTCTCTCTCTCACACACACAAACTTCCCCTCTCTCTCTCTCACACACACTTCCTCACCCTCTCTCTGTCACACACACAAACTTCCTCCTCTCTCTCTCACACACTTCCTCACCCTCTCTCTCTCACACACACAAACTTCCTCCTCTCTCTCACACACACTTCCTCACCCTCTCTCTCTCACACACACAAACTTCCTCCTCTCTCTCACATACACTTCCTCACCCTCTCTCTGTCACACACACAAACTTCCTCCTCTCTCTCTCACACACTTCCTCACCCTCTCTCTCTCACACACACAAACTTCCCCTCTCTCTCTCACACACACTTCTCACCCTCTCTCTCTCACACACACAAACTTCCTCCTCTCTCTCTCACACACTTCCTCACCCTCTCTCTCTCACACACACAAACTTCCCCTCTCTCTCTCACACACTTCCTCACCCTCTCCCTCTCACACACACAAACTCCCCCCTCTCTCTCTCACACACACACTTCCTCACCCTCTC
>OZ024762.1:20795409-20820409 GCA_964016885.1 Eledone cirrhosa
CAACAGCATTCTAATAAATGTGTATACATCTTTTTGGACACCCTGTATACATAAAACAGTAGAGAGAAATGCACATACAACACTTTAATTTTATATATATATTGTTTACTCGAGAGAAGGCTACGTTGGTATGGACACGTGATGCGCATGAAAGTCGATAGCTGTATAACAAAGTGCAGGGCAATAAAGATAGACGGTAGCCACGGAATAGGCAGACCTAGAAAAACCTGGGACAAGCTGATAAACTCCGACCTCACACACTTACACCTCTCCAAGACAATGTCACTGGACCGAGACCTTTGGCGGTACTCAGTAACAGAGAAGACCCGCCTTGCCAGTAGGCATCTCTAACAAAATACACCCCCGTCCCGCCACCACCCCCACCCATCCACACCACCCCGTCCTATGTAAAGTTATGTTGGTGCCGCGCCATCCAGGCCGAAACAAATGAGATCGTGTAGGTGTCACGACAAAAAAACACACAGTCCACGCTGTAATGTGGCCGTGTAGGCAACACGGTAAAAACCTCCCAGACCCACACTGTAAATGTGGTTGGTGTTAGGAAGGGCATCCAACTGTAGAAAACCTGCCAGACAGTCCTATGCGAGCAAGACAATCACTCTTGCCTCAAGTGGGATTACCCCCGTCCAAACCCATGCAAGCGTGGAACACGGACGTTAAACGTTGATGATGATGATGATGATGATATATATATATATATATATGCGTGTTTCTGTGTTATCATCAATAATCTTTCATATATATATATATAGAGATTGTCTATCTTCCACGCTAGCATGGGTTAGATATATATATATATATATATTTGGGTGTCTATGTTTGTGTGTTTTATCAATAATCTGTCATATATATATATATATATATATAACCTTGTATAGATAAATCACACCTCCATCTTACATTTACTGTGTACCATATTTTGATATTTTGAAGTGAGGTTTAGAAGGTCCAGTAGGTAAAGTCCTATGCCGTATTTTGGGAAAACATGCGACTTATATATCAGAGAGAAATAGATATTGATTGATAGAAAGCTATATAGATGTGGGTATTGATTAGTAGATGTATGGATATGTGTATTGATTGGTAAGTGTAAATGTATATCTATATTGATTGATAATGTGTGTGTGTGTGGTGATAGTTATAGATATTTATTGTATTAAGTGCACACACATTCACACACATTCACACATTTAGTATCTGTATATTGGTGTGTGCACACATGTGTATTAAATGTATAAAGATACAGATAAATATATGTCAATAGCTAAGTAGTATATATGTATATATATATATATATATATACACACACACACATATAAAGTGTGTATATAAATATATATATATATATTGCTCATATATATATATATATATATATATATATATACACACTTTATATATATAAAGTGTGTGTATATATATATGAGCAAGACACTTTATTTCACATTGCTCCAGTTTACTCAGCTGTAGAAATGAGATGATAGGGACTGGGGTGCCTATCATTCCATTGCAAAGTGGTTGTGGAGGTGCCACGGGGGGGAAAAAAAAAAAAAAAAGCACCCAGCCCACACTGTAAAAGTGGACGTGTAGGTGCCATGGAAAAAATAAGCACCCAGCACTCACTGTAAATGAGGTTGGTGTTAGGAAGGGATCCAGCTGTAGAAATCAAGCCAGAATCAGTTCCTGTATGAGCAAGACAAGGTCAGCCGACTGGACACTTCCCACAACAGGACAACCCATCTAACCCATGCTAGTATGGAAGAACGGACATAAAACGATGATGATATATATATATATATATATATATAAAGTGTGTGTGTGTGTGTGTGTATATGTATATATATATATACACTGGATATAACCATTTATAGGTTGTATGCTATGTTAGAACACAGCATTAACGTATCTACTGGATTTACACCAACATCACTGTTTAAAGTCCATTCTTCCACACAAGCATGGGTTAGACGAGTTGTCCTGTTGTGACAGATGACCGTGTCTTGTTCACACAGAACTGTTTCTAGCTTGGTTTCTACAGCTGGATGCCCTACCTAACGACAAACACATTTACAGCATGGACTGATTGCTTTTTATCGTGGCACCAAAATGACCAACTGACGGGTTAGACTGGGTACGTTTTATCGTGACTCCAAAACGACCAACTGACAGGTTGGACTGGGTACGTTTTATCATGACACCAAAACGACCAACTGACAGGTTGGACTGGGTACGTTTTATCGTGACACCAAAACGACCAACTGACAGGTTGGACTGGGTACGTTTTATCGTGACACCAAAACGACCAACTGACAGGTTGGACTGGGTATGTTTTATCGTGACACCAAAACGACAAACTGACAGGTTGAACTGGGTATATGCTATCGTGGCACCAACACGACCAACTGACAGGTTGGACTGGGTATATGCTATTGTGGCACCAAAACGACCAACTGACAGGTTGGACTGGGTGCTTTCTGCCGTGTCATCAATACAACTAACTTACAGGATGTTAAAAACCTCAATTCAAAATATATAGTACATTGTAAATGTTGTGTATAAAATATAGGTGTGACTTATTTACTGGAGTTACAAAACCTCAATTCATAATATATATTATGTTTTAACCCTTTAGCATGGCAGTATCGGTAGAGGGTTGGACGCCATGCTTTCCAGCATAGTTACGTCCCTTTATGATCTGAGTTCAAATCCCGCCGAGGTTGACTTTGCCTTTCATCCTTACGGGGTCGATAAAATAAAGTACCAGTAATGCACTGGGTATTTGTTGGCCTTGTGCCTAAAGTAGAAACAATTATTTTATATATACTATTATATTTTCATGGTAAAGGCTTTACCTCACATAAAGACTGGATTAATTCACCATAATTGTTTATTGCATGATATATATTTCTGTTACATGGTTATTCATGTGACTTCATCAGATGCTTACACAATCATAGGTACAGTTGTGCAATCATTGGGATATGCTGATGGCCATGTATAACTATCCTGCAATGATGTAGGCCGGCATATATAATATCACCATTTAATGTCTATTTTTCCAAGCTTGCATGGGTTAGACAGGTCGTCCATGTAATGAGACAAGTCTGGCCAGTTGGCCATGCTGTACCTTGCTCAAACGGAACTGTATTTTGGCTGTGTTTTTTTTTTTACAGCTGGATGCCCTTCCTAACACCACCCACGATAGGACCTGCAACTCCTAGTAGAGTTGTATGGGTACATTAGTGCGTGCGTGCGTGCGTGTGATCATCATCACTTAACGTCCATCTTCCACGCTAGCATGGGTGATACGGTTTTGTTCCATTTGATGCGGGAATGGTTGGGAGACCGTGTCTCGCTCGTACGGAAGTGTCTTTGGCAGGTGACTATATATATATGTGTGTGTGTGTATATATATATATATGATGGAGGCACTTTAAATCTGGTAGAGCCCACCTCCTCAAACACACCTGAACAAAGCTGATTTCTTCCAGAGAGAGAAGTGAGAAAGAGATATAGAGGAAGAATTGACTCCAGTATTAGACTGGTACTATATCTATTGACCTCATAAGGATGAAAGTCAAAGCTGACCTTGGTGGGATTTGAACTCGGAGTGCAGAGAACCAGAACTAATACTACAAAGCATTCTGTCTGACATTCTAATGGCTTTACCAATTTACCGCCTTATGTATAGTAATCATGACATCATACAATGCTTCACTTGTTTGAGCATTAACGATATTTATCTAATTAAACAGTAAGAGGCCTAATTATTTGCCATTCACATTATAGTGACTTTATATAATATATATATATATATATATTTGTATATATATATTTGTAGGTATATTTGTATTTATATATATATATATATATATATATATATATATATATATATATATATATATATATATTTGTATGTATATTTGTATATATATATATATATATATATTTGTATATATATACATATATATATTTGTATGTATATTTGTATATATATATATATATATATATATATATATATATATATATCCCACCCTTGCAAGCAGGGAAAAAGCAGACGTAAAATGAAATGAAAATGATGATGATATTTGTATGTATATTTGTATATATATATATATATATATATATATTTGTATGTATATTTGTATATATATTTGTATGTATATTTGTATATATATATATATATATGTTTGTATGTATATTTGTATATATATTTGTATGTATATTTGTATATATATATATATATATATGTTTGTATGTATATTTGTATATATATATATATATATGTTTGTATGTATATTTGTATATATATTTATGTTTGTATGTATATTTGTATATATATATTTATATTTGTATATATATTATGTATATATATTTATATTTGTATATATACATATACATATATATATATATATGTATATATATACATACAGAGGCATGTACACACGCGTATACATATGGTGTTTCTTTTCATTTTAACCCCACTTCTTGCATTCACTGGTTTAAACTGGATGCTTTGAGACAATGTCTTTACAGGAGGAAAGGCAAAAAATTTGCAGTTATTGGAACATCGATATAAACCTTTGCAGTTCAAAGCCTGTTAGGGTCAACTTTACCTTTCATCCTTTTGAGGTCGATAAAAAATGTATTAGTCCAGTCGAGCACTGGGGCCAATTATTTTTCTATATCTCTTTCTCATTTCCTCTTTTTCATTCCACTCTCCCTTCCTTTATAAGATATCATTGACCATGTTTATATCTCGGAAGGGGATGAATTCTGCCAGGTTTTCAAATGCCCAAGATCTGGTGTACTTCACTTTGAGACCCCTACTTCTCCATTAGGAGTTAATGGTCCGTCCATATATTATCATTGTTTTCATGTTTGCTTTCCCTGCTAGCAAGTGGTAGATGGATCTACGTAGACCAAGTCAGTACTAAAGTGAGACTACTAATCTCCCAAAAAGACCAGGGATTTGCATCTCACTTATGTACCGTCTTACATTCTACTGAGTGCACAGGAGAGGTTGTCATGTCTTTAGCACAACTGGGGGTTCGTCCAATCTTTTGTTTCGCAAGCTTTCTATGGCTGGATACCCTACCTATCACCAACCACATTACAGCATGTACTGGGTACTTTTATTGTGTTGGTCACCAACACTAGGGACGCTGTCATATCCTTGACATGGCTGAAGAGTCCTCTCAACACTTTGTTTGGCAAGCTTTCTAAGGCTAGATGCTCTTATCACCAACCACTTTACAGCATGCACTGGGTGTGTATGTCATGTAGATCAATATATGTATATATATATACATACTGTATATATATAATATATTTGTTTATTCATATTTAGTCATACGCCCCCTCCTGTAACTAACTATTTTAGTGACATCTTGACCATTTCGTATTGAAACCGGCCATATCTGGCCAGAATTCTCTAACCTCTTTCTGTTCAAACTGGCCACTCATACTGATGTTAAGGTATTGTTCTGAAAATATATACCATCAAAATCTCATAGATTCAATATTATGTGAGATAATTATGTAAGATAAAGCCATTAATGTGAAGATATACTTGTAAATATAGAGTAATTTAAATGGTAAAGGGTAAGACACAGGGATACGGTGTACCTCTTCTAAAAACTAGGATACGACAGTGTATCAATTCTAAAAAAATGTCTCTTTTATATCTAAACAGTTTAAATTTGACCATTGGCCATTATATGCTATAATAATATCTACACCTGGCTTAAGTATGGTATACTAAGTTGAATAATAGTCTTACTGGTCTTCACTAGTAACATCTCATCTCTCTCTCTCATCTCTCATCTCTCTCTCTCATCTCTCTCTCATTTCTCATCTCTCTCGCCTCTCATCTTTGGCTCTCCCTCTCCCCCTCACTCTCTCTCTCTCTCTCATTTCTCATCTCTTTCTCTCTCTCTCTCTCTCTCTCTCTCATCTCGCTCTCTCATCTCTCTCGCCTCTCATCTTTGGCTCTCCCTCTCTCTCTCTCTCTCTGTATATCCCAATTTAAATCAAGGTATATGAATGAAACAGTTCCAGACCTCCTTTAGAAGCCATTTCTATATTAAATTTTTTATGTGTATATACATATGTGTATATATATATATATATATATTTACACACACATACACATATATATGGTAATGTACACAAGAAATTAAAAATACACACCCTACCTTATCCCTCTTTCTGCTTTTTTGTTTTCTAATCTACCTACTATTGTACTCTCCCGACGAAGGACCAATATCCGATACGTTGAACTTTTTCTCTTTTATCCAAAGTGTGAACCTAATAACACTAATTGTTTTTGCATCTCTGTTTGTCTTTTTTTTTTTTTATCATATATAATATATAGATTACATTTAAAAATATAGATGTCATGTTTGAGAAAATCTCAAATATGTGCCCTATCACCTGTGGAATAAGCTCAAAGAAAAATTCTAAGGAACAAATCCAAACACACATAAATATATTTGGGTATTGCAGATATATCTGTCTATCTATCTATCTATCTTCCCCCTTTGTATTTGTCCCCTTCTTTTGCGCCCTAGTGGCAATAAATAGAAATCTATCTATCTATCTATCTATCTATCAATAAATATATATATATATATATATATATATATATAATACTCACACACACATTATATATACACACATATATATATATATATATAGAGACGTGCTCCATCATCCACTTTTCTAAGTACATCATACACGAAAAGCCAGCATCAAGTTTTCCAAGAGATGTCAACATGAATGGACCTGTTATTTTTCTCTAAAAAAATTTTTTTCCACTTCTGCCCTGCCCGACCCTTCAATCTTTCTAATTTCTCATTCTTTCTTCTGATGAAGGACTAACATCTGAAACGTTAAGACCCTCTTCCTGCTATTTCAAGCGTTAAACTAATATATTCCTTCCATATACTGTACCAATTGTGTTATTTCTGTTTACCTTTTATATATATATATATATATATATATATATATATATATATATATAAATAATATTAAGGATACTATTTATGGTTATGTATATACTAAGACTTTTTATAGTTATATATATTTTAAACCCTAAACAGTGAAGGTCAGTAATTTATTACTACCTTATTACCAGTAAGATAAATAGCTCAATGTAATAACATCAGTTGTTCTACAAAGCAGTTTTATATATATATATATATATATATATATATATATATATATATATATATGTACTTCCCTGACATTTGTGTATTATTCTATGTACTATATTGACGAGTTGTAGTGCATCTGAGCACTTTACACAATAATTTCATTATTATATATATATATATACACACACACACATAAACACACGTATATATATTTATATTATACACATACAATCATACACAAATGTATTTGTGTATTTCAGATTTATCTATGTATAAAATACACACACACATTATATATATATATATATATACTTTCTCCAAGCATGAAACTAATATGCTTCATGTTATTGCATCCTCTTGTTTGTTTCTTGTTTCTTTGACTTATATATATCATATACATACATACATACATGCTCAAATATACTTGTGTATTGTAGATCTATATAAAACACACACACATGCATTATATATGTATATATATAGGGCGGTGAATTGGCAGTATCGGTAGAGGGTTGGACGCCATGCTTTCTAGCATAGTTACGTCCCTTTACAGTCTGAGTTCAAATCCCGCCGAGGTTAACTTTGCCTTTCATCCTTACGGGGTCGATAAAATAAAGTACCAGTAATACACTGGGTAATTGCTGGCCTTGTGCCTAACGTAGAAACAATTATATATGTATATATACACAAACATATATGTATACATACACATGTATGTATGTATATACATATATATATATATATATGTCCTGGGTTCAATCAGGGGTAACCAAAGAAAGGTACTCAATACATTAATAGAGTATATACACAATTTAATGCAGAAATGGCTTCTATAGGACTAGAACAGTTTTATTCAAATGAAACAGTTCTAGTAGAAGCCTGTAGAAGCCATTTCTATATTAAATTTTACATACATTAATGGAGGCACATGGCTTAGTGGTTAGAGCATTGGCCTTGCAATCGAAAGGTTGTGAGTTCAATTCTCAGACCGGGTGATGTGTTGTTTCCTTGAGCAAGACACTTTATTTCACATTGCTCCAGTTTACTCAGCTGTAGAAATGAGATGATAGGGACTGGGGTCCCTATCATTCCACTGTAAAGTGGACGTGTAGGTGCCACGGCAAAAAAGCGCCCAGCACTCACTGTAAATGAGGTTGGTGTTAGGAAGGGCATCCAGCTGTAGAAATCAAGCCAGAATCAGTTCCCGTCCCACCCTTGCAAGCAGGGAAAAGTGGACGTAAAATGAAATGATGATGATGATGATACACACACACACAAACACACACACCATCTTTTCTCTGTTGACCCTCTTTCTTCTGACTCTATAATGTCTTTTACTCATTATTTTCTTCTTTACAGACTGTACGTCATGGATTTCCATTCCAGCCAACGGCACTTGCTTATGATCCTGTACAACACATTTTGGCAATTGGAACTAAGAGCGGTTCTCTTAGAATGTATCCTTAAAATATTGCTGTTTTCCCCACTTCCTTTAAAACCAGGATTATTACTTTGAAAAAGCAAATAAGGTTATATAATTTTTCTCTAATTCAGCATTTTACATTGTGTATGTGTGTGTGTATGTATGTATAAATGTATGTATGTATGTGTGTGTGTATGCATGCATACATGCATGCATGTATACATGTATACATATATGAATACACGTATATATATATACATGTATGTATGTATATATATATCTGTGTATATATATATATATATATATTCTGTCTAACCCATGCTAGCGTGGCTTAGTGGTTAGAGCATTGGCCTTGCAATCGAAAGGTTGTGAGTTCAATTCTCAAACCGGGTGATGTGTTGTTTCCTTGAGCAAGACACTTTATTTCACATTGCTCCAGTTTACTCAGCTGTAGAAATGAGATGATAGGGACTGGGGTCCCTATCATTCCACTGCAAAGTGGTCGTGGAGGTGCCACGGCAAAAAAGCACCCAGCACTCACTGTAAATGAGGTTGGCGTTAGGAAGGGCATCCAGCTGTAGAAATCAAGCCAGAATCAGTTCCCGTCCCACCCTTGCAAGCAGGGAAAAGCGGATGTATGATGATGATGATGATATGTGTGTATATATATAATTTCCTCAACATATTTATTGCACTTCATAATGTGTGTGTGTGGTAGTGTGCGTGTTTTGTATAAATATTTCATATATATTGTATCAAGTTTATTATTGATATTCTTTTTAAATCTTCATTTTCGATAATTTTACCCCCACCCCACATTGTTATATAGAACTACTACTACTACTACTACTACTACTACTACTACTATTACTACTACTACTATTACTACTACTACTTTCTGATTTAGGCACAAGTTCCACAATTTTTTGGAGGGAGGGTAAAGTCGATTATATCGACCCCATTGCATTACTGGTACTTTATTTTATCCACCTTGAAAGGATGAAAAGCTAAGTTGGCTTCGGCAGGATTTGAACTCTAATTCAGTCATAAAGCTAAACAATTTTAGGTTGGAGGAGAAAGTCAATAATTGCATCTACCCCAGACACATGGAACTCTGCTCAGTCATACATTGACAACACAGAACAACGTTGAGGATGACGACCACGATGATGATGATGATGATAACGGTTTCTGATTTAGGCAAAAGGCCAACCATTTAGTGGGAAAGGGAAAGTCGATTAAATTGACTCAGTGCATTACTGGTACTTTATTTTATAGACCCTGTAATAATTGTTTCTACTTTTGGCACAAGGCCAGCAATTATCCCAGTGCATTACTGGTACTTTATTTTATCGACCCCGTAAGGATGAAAGGCAAAGTTAACCCTGTAATAATGAATAATAATAACAGGAGTTAATATTAGTAATAGTAGTCGTAGTAGTGATGATAATAATAATAATAATTAAATTATCATAATTATTATTTTTAAAATTATTATTATAATTATAGTGGTTATTATTATTTAGTCAATCCCAAGGTATTTCGTTAAATCTTTTGTCGCATCAAATTCAGGTTTCGTGGAATCTTCTCTATGCATGTCTTTCACTCCATAGAAAATGTAGAGAACGAGCTAAGCTATCTCTTTCACGCCCACTACTACTAAGCTGTGAATTGGCTCCGAAGTGGGGGTCCAATATTGACGTGAAATGAACTAGAAATGCACCCTCACTTTAAAACCACCTGTCGTCTGCCCTTTGCCAACATCGATTTGTTCACTGCGCGTGTGTATATCTGTATAATGTATGTGTGTATAATATATGTTAGTGTATATCTGTATAATGTATGTGTGTATATGTGTGAATAATGTGTATTTCTGTATAATATATATGGTTATAATATATGTATATATGTAATGTATGTTTGTGTAGGTATGTATAATGTGTATATGTTTGTATATTAAATGTATTTAATGTTAATGTTTGTGATTAACGTTATGTAATGTGTGCTTTTGATAACGCTTGTGTGTTTGTGTGTGTGTGTTTGTGTTTGTGTGTGTGTGTGTTAGTGTGGCTATTTAGAAAATTGTGTAATGTTCGCTGTTATATAGCGTATAATTGTATACATATATGGTGTTGTATATTGTATAATTCTGTGAATGTATGTTATATATGGTGTAACTGTACTTACTGTATAATGTATGTATATTATGATGTGTAATGTATGTATGTATATGTATGCTGTTATGTAATGTATATATAGATATATATATATATATATATATATATATATATGGTATTGTGTAATGTATAGACATTGTGTAATGTATGTTGTATTTATATATATATTGTATGTATATATATATATATATATATATATATATATATATATAATGATATTGTGTACTGTATGTGTATGTATATTAGGTATATATATATTTTGTATATATATATATATAATGATATTGTGTACTGTATGTGTATGTATATTAGGTATATATATATTTTGTATATATATATATATAATTGTTTCTACTTTTGGCACAAGGCCAGCTATTACCCCAGTGTATTACTGGTACTTTATTTTATCGACCCCGTAAGGATGAAAGGCAAAGTTTATATATATAATATTGTGTAATTTGTCGATCGACAAGATCCCAGACTTCATTTACTTAACAAGTGGGGTGGAACTCCTCAAATTGGACCGAGGAAACAATGTTTCCATTGGTCTTTTCAATTGCTAATTCTATCTATCGGTCACAACTCTAAGTAGGAGCAATGTGAAATAAACTGTCTTGCTCAAGGACATAACACATCACCCGGTCAGATAATCAAACTCATAACCTCACAATTGCGAATCCAATTCTCTAACCACTCAGCTACACGCCTTATATATATTGTATATTGTATGTATATATATGATGTCATGTAATGTATGTATATTGTATGTATATATATATATATATATATATATATATAATATTGCGTAGTGTCTGTATATGTATGTATATTACATAATATATATATGTATGTTGTGATGTATGTATATTACATAATATATGTTGTGATATATGTATATGTATATTATGTAATATATCTGTATGTTGTGTGATGTATGTTTACTGTAAAGTATATATCTTCATCTCTATTTAACATCTATTTCTTCATGCTTGCATGGCTTAGATGGTTTGTTATATATTAAGGCTAGACAGTTCAGGGGACTAAGACATGCTTGTATTCTCTGTATGGGCTTGGTTTCTTTGGCTGGATGCCCTTCCTAATACCAACCACTTACAGCATGTATTGGGAGGATTTTTGTGACTCTGGCACTACGACTTTACAGAGTGGACTGGATACTTTCCATTATGGCACCAACACTGCCACTTTACAGGGTGTTTTATCATGGTATCAGCACTACCACTTTACAGGGTGCACTGTGTACTTTTCCTCATGACACCAGCACTACAACCTTACAGGGTGAACTGGGTGTGTTTTATCATGACACCAGCACTACCACTTTACATGGTGGACTAGGTACTTTTCATCATGACAACAGTACTACAGTACTACCTCCTTACAGGGTGGACTAGGTGTGTTTTATCATGGCGCCAACACTGCCATCTTACAGGTTGGACTTGGTGTTGTTTATCTAGGCACCATCACTACCTCATTACAACACTAGGGTGCTCAGTATCCTTAGTTTGGTTAGGGGGCCATTGATGAGGAGTGTGGTGCATGCTGTATGGTACTTGCCAAATAAGGGAGAGGATACAGACATCCCACTGGTTGGGGAAGAAAGTGTTGGGTCATGGAGGTTGGCCTTGAAGCAAGTGGATGGTGTCTGATATTGTGGGGTGTTACTAGCTTTACTTGTAAGTCTAAATGTTGGTCTATATGCTACTTATGCGTGGGGAGCAATTCATTATAGGGAAGAAGGCATTAGGTCATGGGGGTAGCCTTGAAACATGGGTTGTGCCTGATTTTCTGGATTGGATGGGGAAAAGTGTTGAGAGGGGTTGGATGGGTTCAGTGTGGGAAGGTAAATCATTCAAGGTTCTTAGCTTTCCGTGTTAGCATGGGTTGCACAAGGAAAGAGAGCCACGAGAAGTCGGGATTGAGGAGGACCTGAACATTGTTCCACCTCCCTGCTTCATGTTTAGGGTAGGGCAGTATGAGTAAGCAGTGGAAGGGTGCAGTCAGGTGCTTGCTGGCAGATGGGGGCCATCCTCCTTATGTTCATTTCATCTCACTTATGCGAAGGGCAGTCTCCTGGAGTATGGCATGTCACCAATCATCTCGATCTTGGGTTGTCTCTTCCATAAGATTCATCTGTATGAGATCGGCCTTCACCACATTATCCCAAGTTTTCCTAGGCCTTCCCCTTCCATAGGTTCTGTCAACTTTGAGAACCCTGCATTTCTTTATGTAACTATCATCTTTCATATTCATAACATGTCCATACCATTGCAGTTTCTTCTTCTGTATACTACATTCCATCTCTCTTATGTCCAGGATATTGTGTAATGTATATATAACATTGTGTAATATATATATGGGATGGTCCCGTATCTCCTGATAGTCATTGAGGCGCCATATTGACATACAGCGTTTCCTGGGCATTTTACGCCCGACAGAGCCCATCCCTCTCCAGGCCTGAGTACAGTAGATTTCTTCCAGAGAAAGATAGAAAGTGAGAGAGGGGGAAATGAGAAAGAGATATGGAAGAAGAATCGACCCCAGTACTACTAGACTGGTACTATTTTATCGACCTCAAAAGGATGAAAGACAAAGTTGACCTCGGCGGGATTTAATCTCAGAGAGCTGAAGCGAATACCATAAAGCATTCTATTCGACGTTATAACAATTTTGCCAATTCACCGCCTTGTATATATATATATATTTATATTTATATATATATATATATATATATATATATATATATATATATATATATATGAAAAGTGTAATTTTCTACACAAAACGAAGGTTATAGAGAAAATTGAGGTTGGTAATGGCACATGGAATATATAAGAGACAGAATACTTTTTTGTGAAAAAACATATAATTTTATAAGGTAAGGAAATAATAAAGGGTATAAAAAATATATATTTATATATATATATATATATATATATAATATTAGATCAAAAGATGGTTAAAGGAGTTCCATGTATTTTATTATGCGCATTTCAAAAACAAACATCATCATGCAATAATATTTGTGTTTTCATCAGATAAAACAGGAGAACATGATATGGAGGCTAAAAAACACTTGTGGATAGTGCAGTTTTAAATCAACATATCATATATATATATATATAGAGAAAGGATAAAAAGGATGATTGGTTATTCCTTCATTGCATTTATTGATAGGTGACGCGCGTTTTGCCACTGATCAGCTCAAGGTTCGATCTATATCGATCCTACCCGACTCAATAATCGGCAGCTCGACGGACCCTCTTAAAATGCTATAATAAAATGAATATATATATATATATATATATATATATATATATATATATAACGAAGGAGGTGTGGTAAGGAACCAGATGGACCATAACACACCAGAGTACTCAATACTTAGAGTAATAGAGTGGGTAATAGGAAAATGTTTGACCCTGACGGCAGAGCTCAAGTGTTTCGACGGCTATTTCTGGACGCAAATAGAAATAGCCGTCGAAATGGCTTGAGCTCTGCCGTTGGGGTCAAACATTTTCCTATATATATATATATATATATATATAACAAAGGAAATGTGGTAAGGAACCAGGTGGACCATAACGCACCAAAGTACTCAATACTTAGGGTAGTAGAGTGAGTAATAATTCCTATATATATATATATATATATATATATATAATGTCTGATGTTGTGTAATGTATGTTTATGTATGATATTGTATAATCTATTGTATAATCTAAATGTATATTGTGTAATGTATGTGTTTATATATATTGTGAAATGTATGTATGTATATTGTGTAATCTATATACATATATATATATCCTTACTGTTTAATATATATTATGTATGAACTTGTGTACTGTATATATGTGTATGAACTTGTGTAATATGTTTGTGTATGTATATTGTGTAATGTATATATGCGTGTGCAGTTGTATAGTGTATATATGTGTATACAACTGTGGAATATATATGTGTATATGCAACTGTGGAATATATATGTGTATATGCAACTGTGGAATATATTTATGATAGTGAAGTGTGTGTGCTATATGAGTGCATGTATGTATATTGTGCATTATGTATGTGAGTCAAGGGCGGTGGATTGGCAGTATCGGTAGAGGGTCGGACGCCATGCTTTCCAGCATAGTTACGTCCCTTTACCATCTGAGTTCAAATCCCGCCGAGGTTGACTTTGCCTTTCATCCTTACGGGGTCGATAAAATAAAGTGCCAGTAATGCACTGGGTATTTGCTGGCCTTGTGCCTAAAGTAGAAATAATTATGTATGTGAAGTTGTGCTGTTTATGTGTGTGTGAATTTTAGTTATTGTGTCTTTACCATACAAAAAAATGTGTGTTGGTGGCAGGAAAGGCATCTGGCTGTAACGTATGGGTCAACTGTAGCCATGCTGAGGCACACCCTTGATTTAGCCAATCATATTGCCCTCGGTAGTCTTTTGCTGGTTCCAGTCATTAGACTGTGACCATGCTGCGACATTCCCTAGATCATAATAGCTCCAGTAGTCTTTTGTTGGTTCCAGTCATTAGACCATGGCCATGCTTGGGCACACCCTCTTGATTTAGTTGATCATCTCAACCCCAGTTGTCTTTTGCTGGTTCCAGTCAGACTGGCCATACTAGAGCATAGCCTTGATTTAGTTGATTATATGAACTCCAGTACTTCTCTTTCAAGTTTTGTACCTATTTTATTGAGCTTTTCTTTTTCTTTCAAACTGCCAAGTTATGGAGCATAAACACAGCCGCAGACACAAACGTAAACATTCACCCTTCCCAATACACACACACCCACCCACACAAATACACAAAGATGACGAGTTTCTGCAGTTTCTGTCTACCAAATTCCACTCACATCTCTAAGCTACAGTAGGAGGCACATGACACAGTGGGAACTAAACTCAGAACCAACTGGTTGTGAGGCAAACCTCCTTAACCACCCAGTCATGTCTGTGGTAGGACTGAAGTGCTCATCTGGCTGTAGAAATGTCCAATGGATAAATTGGAAGTGATACAGAAATTGCTTTATTTTGTTTTATTGTGTTGGGAGGGGGATTTTTTGAGAATGGGGGAGTTACCCTCTCCACCCACCCCCTCTGTCTCTCTCTCCCTACCTCCACTCAATCCTGAGAATCTGTCTGTCTTTCTGTCTCTGTCACTCTCCCCACTCAATCCTAAGATTCTCTTTCTCTCTCTCTCTCTCTCACACACTCTCTCGCCACTCAATCCTGAGAATCTGTCTGTCTGTCTGTCTGTCTGTCTCTCTCTCTCCAGTCAATCCCGAGATTCACTTTTTTCTCTCTCTCTTTCTCTCTAACTAATCCTGAGATTCTCTCTCCTTCTCTCTCTCACTCTCTCTCAGAAATCAATACTATAAGTCAAGTTAGGTCAGTTAGTATTCCAATAAATTGTGAGATCACTGAATTTGCTGGCACCAAATCTACCAAGAAGGGAAGGGACCACTACCATTAATACCACTACTACCACTACTATTGCTGCTGCTACTACTACTATTATTACTACTACCTTTACAAGAAATACTACCACCACTACTACTACTACTAACACCACCATTAGCACCTTTTACAAGAAATACTACCACTACCAATATTAGCACTGCTACCACCACCACCACTATTACTACTACTTCTACTACCAGCACTACCACCTTTACAAGAAATACTACCACTTCCAGTATTAGTGCCACCACCACCACTACCACCTTTACAAGAAATACTACCAGTATTAATGTCACCACTACTACTACTACTACTACTACTACTACTACCACTACTACTACTACCACTACTACTACTACTACTAACAATGATAGATATAATAGAATCATGAATGATTGTCACAGTGCCAGTATTTTAAAGTTCTTTTATAGGCATACTTCCTCCTTTCTTCCTTTCTTCCTCTCTCTCTCTCTCTCTCTCTCTCTTTTGCTCTTGCTCTGTCTTTCTCTTTACTCTCTACCTCAGTCTTTCTACCACACTATCACACCACCGTCACCATCACTATATGTCACTATGTAATGTTCTACATCTATTTAATCACTAAATAGATGTGGGCTTAAATATGATGTAATATATATATATATATATATATATATATATATATATATACATACATACATACATACATACATAATTAAACATGTTTTTATGTATATGTATATATATATATATATATATATACACATACATAATTAAACATGTTTTATGTGTGTATATATATATATATATATATATATATACACACACACACACACACACACGCACACACATAATTAAACCTATTTTTACGTATATATATATATATATATATATATATATACACATACATAATTAAACATTTTATAATAAACATATTATATATGTGTGTATATATATATATATATATATATATATATATATATACATACATATATACACTAGAAGAGGAAGACCAAGGTTAACGTATGTTGATGCCCTAAGGACAGACACTGGTCTGTTGGAGACGCAGGACATGGCAGCGATAATGAGGGACAGAGACCGCTGGAGAGAACTCGTCCATGGATCTCGGGAATTTTACCCGCCCTAGATAGATAGATATATATATATACATAATTAAACGTTATGACATTATGTATAAGTGTGTGTGTGTGTATATATATATATATATATATATATATATATATATATATATATATATATATATACACACCACAAACCACTACTACCATATCACCACTATCATGCCACCACTACCATGCCACCACTACCATGGCAATACCATACCACCACAACCACCACTATCATACTGCCACCATACCACCACTACCATACCACCACTATACCAGTACTACCATACCGCCACCACTACCATACCGCCACCACTACCACACCCCCATCACTATCACACCACACCACCACCATCACAACCATGCCACCACCAATACCACTACCAGCATACCACTACCACCACTACCATACCACCACCACTACTACCACCACCATACCACTACCACACCACCAATACCACTACACTACCACTACACCACTACCACTACACCACTACCACCACCACCACCACTAATCTCTTTCACTATTTCTTTCTTTCACAATTTGATTGGTGAAAAAAAAAAATCATTTTCTGTTTGCTTTCTACATCTCTCAGTTTCTGATGTGAATCTGCTATCTATGTAAGCTATTTAACTCTCTCTCTCTCCCCCAGCCTCCCTGTCTCTCTCTCCCCCAGCCTCTCTGTCTCTCTCCCAGCCTCTCTCTCCCCTAGCTTCTCTGTCTGTCTCACTCTCCCCCAGCCTCTCTGTCTGTCTCTCTCTTTCTCAGCCTCTGTGTCTGTCTCTCTCTTTCTATCCTCTGTCTGTCTCTCTCTCCCCCAGCCTCTCTGTCAGCCTCTGCCTGTCTCTCTCTTTCTCAGCCTCTGTCTGTCTCTCTCTTTCTCAGCCTCTGTCTGTCTGTCTCACTCTCCCCCAGCCTCTGTCTGTCTGTCTCTCTCTTTCTCAGCCTCTGTCTGTCTGTCTCTCTCTTTCTCAGCCTCTGTCTGTCTGTCTCTCTCTTTCTCAGCCTCTGTCTGTCTCTCTCTCTTTCTCAGCCTCTGTCTGTCTCTCTCTCTTTCTCAGCCTCTGTCTGTCTCTCTCTTTCTCAGCCTCTGTCTGTCTGTCTCACTCTCCCCCAGCCTCTGTCTGTCTGTCTGTCTCTCTCTTTCTCAGCCTCTGTCTGTCTGTCTCTCTCTTTCTCAGCCTCTGTCTGTCTGTCTCTCTCTTTCTCAGCCTCTGTCTGTCTCTCTCTCTTTCTCAGCCTCTGTCTGTCTCTCTCTCTTTCTCAGCCTCTGTCTGTCTCTCTCTCTTTCTCAGCCTCTGTCTGTCTGTCTCTCTCTTTCTCAGCCTCTGTCTGTCTGTCTCTTTCTCAGCCTCTGTCTGTCTCTCTCTTTCTCAGCCTCTGCCTGTCTCTCTCTCTCTTTCTCAGCCTCTGTCTGTCTCTCTCTCTCTCTCTTTCTCAGCCTCTGTCTGTCTGTCTCTCTCTTTCTCAGCCTCTGTCTGTCTCTCTCTCTCTTTCTCAGCCTCTGTCTGTCTCTCTCTCTTTCTCAGCCTCTGTCTGTCTGTCTCTCTCTTTCTCAGCCTCTGTCTGTCTCTCTCTCTCTCTCTCTCTCTCTCTCTCTCTCTCTCTCTCTTTCTCAGCCTCTGTCTGTCTCTCTTTCTCAGCCTCTCTGTCACTCTCTCTCTCTCTTTCTCTCTTAGCCCCTCTGTCTGTCTCTTTCTCTTTCTCTGCATCTCTATTTGCCTTTCTGTCTCTTTGCCTCTCTCTGCCTATCTGCCCTCCCCCCCTATCTCTGCCTACCTGCCCCCCCCCCCCCCTATCTCTGCCTATCTGCCCCCCCCCCCCCCCACTCTCTCTCTCCCTTTTTCATTAGCTCTCCTTCACTATTTCTCTTTGACTCTCTATTTGCTTCTTTGTCTCACTGTCTCTCTCTGTCTCTCTCTCTCTCTCTGTCTCTCTCTCTCTCTCATTCTACCTCTTCTCTGCATCTCTATTTGCCTCTTTGTCTCACCCCCCGCCCCGCCTCCCTCTCTGTAATACTACAGCCTCTGTGATAATGCAGCTACCACACAGGAATAGTTGAATGCGTCTACACATCACACTTCATTCTTTCCTCTGCTGGTGATTCTTCTGTAGAAACACTTGTTGTATCTACCTTAAGTTTACCTTAAATCTTCAAATATAGGCTGTGTTTCAGCATCAATTGCCTTTCATCCTTACGGGGTCGATAAAATAAAGTACCAGTAATGCACTGGGTAATTGCTGGCCTTGTGCCTAAAGTAGAAACAATATTTATTATAAGACTTTCTCTTTCTTTCTCTCTCTCTTTCTTTCTTTTTCTCTTTTTCTCATTCTCTTTCTCTCTCTTTCTCTCCCATTCTCTCTCTCATTCTCTCTTTCTCTCTCATTCTCTTTCTCTCTCTTTCTCTCCCATTCTCTCTCTCATTCTCTCTTTCTCTCTCATTCTCTTTCTCTCTCTTCTCCCATTCTCTCTCTCATTCTCTCTTTCTCTCTCATTCTCTTTCTCTCTCTTTCTCTCCCATTCTCTCTCTCATTCTCTTTTTCTCTCCCATTCTCTTTCTCTCTCTTTCTCTCCCATTCTCTCTCTCATTCTCTTTTTCTCTCCCATTCTCTTTCTCTCTCTTTCTCTCCCATTCTCTCTCTCATTCTCTCTTTCTCTCCCATTCTCTTTCTCTCTCTTTCTCTCCCATTCTCTCTCTCATTCTCTCTTTCTCTCTCATTCTCTCTAGATATCTAGATAGATGTGTGTATACACGCACACGCACACGCACACGCACACACACACACACACACACACACACACACATGTGTGTGCGTGTATCAGTTGCTGCAAAATGTCATACCAACACTATTTATAAAAGTTAGTATAGGCATTATGTCCTCTATAAACAATTCAACCAGCAGCGGAGTGGTTTGACGGATGTTAGCGACATATACCATTCTTAAAAAATAATGAATATCTGTGTATATATATGGAGGCACATGGCTTAGTGGTTAGAGCATTGGCCTTGCAATCGAAAGGTTGTGAGTTCAATTCTCAGACCGGGTGGTGTGTTGTTTCCTTGAGCAAGACACTTTATTTCACATTGCTCCAGTTTACTCAGCTGTAGAAATGAGATGATAGGGACTGGGGTCCCTATCATTCCACTGCAAAGTGGTCGTGCAGGTGCCACGGCAAAAAAAGCACCCAGCACTCACTGTAAATGAGGTTGGTGTTAGGAAGGGCATCCAGCTGTAGAAATCAAGCCAGAATCGGTTCCCGTCCCACCCTTGCAAGCAGGGAAAAAGCGGACGTAAAATGAAATGATGATGAAAATGATGATGTGTATGTGTGTGTATATATATGTATATATTTGTGTTTATGATTACTGTTTGGTTATATCATATGACTTAGCAGTTCAACAGAGCTTGATAAAATAAGGACTGGACATGAAAAAAATAATAATACTGAGATCAATATGATTGATTATATTCCTTGAAAGTGGTGCTCCAGGACTGAAACCAGTCACATAACATAGTATATATTGAGCATTGGCAGAATCGGTAGAGGGTCAGACGCATAGAGTTATGATCTGAGTTCAAATCCTGCCGAGGTTAACTTTGCCTTTCATCCTTACGGGGTCGATAAAATAAAGTACCAGTCACGCACTGGGGTCGATTTAATCGACTTTTCACTTCCCAAAATTACTGGCCTTATACCTATACTAGACATCATTTTCTTTTGTTCTTTTACATCAAAACATTTGGGTGGAAAGGTTTTTTCGTGCTTTTTTAAATACATTTTTTTCTTTGTCTTACCATTTCTACTCTTTCAGTCTTCTTTAACCATTTCATGACCATATTTCTAATGACAGACACTGTCCCTTATAATCAAGAATTTGGTGGGATTTTTAGTAATATAACTTTCTCATTATTTAACCCTTTAGTAAAAGGCGAAAGATTTATCCGCTTTGGGTGAAGAGAAACCTGGGCTTTCTCCACAAATGTCCCTCCGAAGTCTCCCCCCTATTGGGGAATTTTTCATTGTTATTTTTTTGTTACATCCTCTGTGTTTGTTCTTTACACACAGAAATGCCCATTTGTACCGTCCTGTATTGTCCTGCACTGTCCTTAATGTCTACTTTATGTAAACCCTTGTGGTTAATAAAGAAATCATTATTTAACCCTTTAGCATTTACATTACTTGATATATACTATTGTATTTTCACGGTAAACGTTTTATCTTACATAATATCTCACATAATATCGAATCTGTGAGATTTTGATATTATTTATTATGAGAACAATACCTTAACATTGGTATGAATGGCCGATTACAGCATGTATGAACAGAAAGAGGTGAGAGAATTCTGGCCAGATACAGCTGTGGGAAGACAACAAATGTTCTTAGATATAATTATGATGGAAGGTTTTTAGATAAACTTAAACACTACAAGCATTTCATTACCATATTTTTAATGAAAGACACTGTCTTCTATGATTTTCAAATAATTTTGAAAATAAAGAATTTGAAGGGATTTAATAGTATAACTAGCTTTTATTAAGTTGGTGTTTGGAAGGTAACAAAAGTTCTTACATAAAATTATGATGGAAGGGTTTTAGATAAATATAAACATTTTAAACATTTCATTACGATATTTCTAAAGAAACTCAGTCTTCTATGATTTTCAAATTATTTTGAAAATAAAGATTTTGGAGGGATTTAGTAATATAACTAGCTCTCTGTTTGGAATGTAACAAAGGTTCTTACATAAAATTGTGATAGGAATTTAGATTGAGAAAGTGGCAATGTGAATAGAAGGCTTCACAATTTATGCTGTCTCTGAGTTCTAGTTTCACAGACTTCGCCTTTATCTTTCATCCTTTTGAGGTCAATAAAAAAAGTATCAGTCCAGTACTGTGGGTCCTGTGGGTCACTTCTTTCTCTATATATCTTTCTCACTTCCTCTCTACCTCGCTCTATCTCTGGAGGATATCAATTGTTATCAGACCTGGAGAGGAGATAGACTCTGCTAGGTTTAAAATGCATAAGACATATTGTATGTCATGAGGGCACCCCTAGAACACAATCATGAGTTATGTCCTTAAAATAGAAAGTATGTAAACACTTTAGAATAAACAGATCAGATCATAAAAGCAGCAGTGGTTTCAAGTGGCTTGGTATAGTTAAGTCTTTAGGCTTATGTCAGTATTTCTAATCTGGAAGATATTTAGTGCAACATGTCTGAGAGTATTGTTGATGTTTTCATCTTGGTTGTTTGCAACATTGTCTTTTTCTCTCCATCATCATCATCATCATCATCATTGTTTAACGTCCATTTTCCATACCAGCATGAGTAGGACACGCTGTCCCTTTATGAGAGATCATATCAGAGGACTGTGTTTCACTCACACAAAACTGATTTTGGCTTGGTTTTTATGGCTGGATGCCCTGCTTAATGCCAACTACATTTACAGTGTGGGCTAGGTGCTTTTTGTCATGACACCTACATGACCACCTTACAGTGTGGGCTAGGTGCTTTTTGTCATGACACCTACATGACCACCTTACAGTGTGGGCTAGGTGCTTTTTGTCATGACACCTACATGACCACCTTACAGTGTGGGCTAGGTGCTTTTTGTCATGACACCTACATGACCACCTTACAGTGTGGGCTAGGTGCTTTTTGTCATGACACCTACATGACCACCTTACAGTGTGGGCTAGGTGCTTTTTGTCATGACACCTACATGACCACCTTACAGTGTGGGCTAGGTGCTTTTTGTCATGACACCTACATGACCACCTTACAGTGTGGGCTAGGTACTTTTTGTTATGACACCTACATGACCACCTTACAGTGTGGGCTAGGTGCTTTTTGTCATGACACCTACATGACCACCTTACAGTGTGGGCTAGGTGCTTTTTGTCATGACACCTACATGACCACCTTACAGTGTGGGCTGGGTTCTTTTGTCATGACACCTACATGACCACCTTACAGTGTGGGCTAGGTGCTTTTTGTCATGACACCTACATGACCACCTTACAGTGTGGGCTAGGTACTTTTTGTCATGACACCTACATGACCACCTTACAGTGTGGGCTGGGTTCTTTTGTCATGACACCTACATGACCACCTTACAGTGTGGGCTAGGTGCTTTTTGTCATGACACCTACATGACCACCTTACAGTGTGGGCTAGGTACTTTTTGTCATGACACCTACATGACCACCTTACAGTGTGGGCTGGGTTCTTTTGTCATGACACCTACATGACCACCTTACAGTGTGGGCTAGGTGCTTTTTGTCATGACACCTACATGACCACCTTACAGTGTGGGCTAGGTGCTTTTTGTCATGACACCTACATGACCACCTTACAGTGTGGGCTGGGTTCTTTTGTCGTGACACCTACACAACCACTTTACAGTTTGGACTGGGCACTTTTATCGTGACACCTACATGACCACTTGACAGTGTCGACTGGGCACTTTTGTTGTGACCCCTACACAACCACTTTAGTGTGGGCTGGGCACTTTTGTCATCACACCTATATGACCACTTTACAGTATGGGCTGGGCTTGCTATCTGTAAAATACATTGTATTCACTACTTTGATGGTAGTTGCCATCATTATCATCACTGTTTAACGTCCATTTTTTCCATACTTGCATGAGTTAGATGTGTCAAGAACGTGATGGGACAAGTCTCAGTAGTTAACTACACCGTACCTTACTTAAATGGAACTGTATCTTGGCTGGGATATTCTACAGCTGGATGCCCTTCTTAACACCAACCACATTTACAATGTGGAACTGGATGGTTCTGTTATGAAGCAAGTCTGGCTAGGTGGCCACGCTGTATCTTGCACATATCGGGACTGTGTTGGCTGGGTTTTGTAGCTGCTGGATGCCATTCCTAACACTATATATATGTATATGGAGGCACATGGCTTAGTGGTTAGAGCATTGGCCTTGCAATCGAAAGGTTGTGAGTTCAATTCTGAGACCGGGTGATGTGTTGTTTCCTTGAGCAAGACACTTTATTTCACATTGCTCCAGTTTACTCAGCTGTAGAAATGAGATGATAGGGACTGGGGTCCATATCATTCCACTGCAAAGTGGTCGTGAAGGTGCCACGGCAAAAAAGCACCCAGCACTCACTGTAAATGAGGTTGGTGTTAGGAAGGGCCTCCAGCTGTAGAAATCAAGCCAGAATCAGTTCCCGTCCCACCCTTGCAAGCAGGGAAAAAGCGGACGTAAAATGAAATGATGAATGATGATGATATATAATTATATATATGTATAATTTTATATATATATATATATATTACATATATATACATATGTGTGTGTATCCCCATTCTTTAAATCCATCAACCAATGACCTCCACCCATCCTAATCACCACCTTCCCCTACCAACAGAAAATGTATAAATACCACATCACATTGACAGTCGGCTTTCCTGATGATTTCCTTCGAATGAACCAGTTCTAGTCTTGTAGAAGCCTTTTCTATATTATATATATATATATATATATATAATAATTTTATGAAGTAGGAGCCTAACTAGTCACCCGCATAGTCAATCAGGTAATGCATGATGGGGTCATACCCAATGAGTGGCATACTAGTATATTCATTAATTGTTACAAGG
>OZ024762.1:20825409-20832909 GCA_964016885.1 Eledone cirrhosa
GTGTGTGTGTGTGTGTGTGTGTGTTAATATGAAGACATTTCTACATTTCCATACTACGAGTTTTTAAAAAATAACTGTTATGTACATTTTAGAGGTGTTAAACAGTAGTTACATAAGCCTAATACATCATCAGATGAGATTTCATTAAGTAGGTGATATGCAGACTCTGAGTCATAAGTTATTGATTGTTCAAAATTCACTCAACATCTTTCTGTCTGTGTGTGTGTGTGTGTGTGTGTGTGTGTGTGTATGTGTGTGTCACCAACACAACCACTTTACAGTGTGGGCTGGGCACTTTTTGTTGTCATCCACACGACCACTTTTGATGATGATATATATATATCCTGAGGAACTGCTTTACCCTCCACAAACTTCTCATTGCTGTGCAGTGTACCTTCTTAGCCCCAAGCAGGCCATCACTACCATCCATTACTGTTCCAGACTTACTTGCAATATAAGATTTAACACTAGCTGGCAACAGCCAAAAGTCCTCATGAGGTTCAGTGGCCTCAACCTTCACTCAACATTGAACCTACCAGTCCTGGTCTACCTGTTATTCAACATCTCCAGCTACATCCATATCAACGAGATTCCCCACAAAAAATCTGAACTGAATGTGGACCAGGAACTCAAATCAGTTCTGACCAGTTGAGTTGATGAATGTGGACCAGGAACTTGTGCGGAAATTAGAAATCATTATTATTACCCCTTATTATTATTACCAAAGTTCTGCTGAGGTTAACTTGCCTTTCATCATTATGGGGTCGATATTAATAAAGTACCAGTAATGCACTGGGGTAATTGCTGGCCTTGTGCCAAAATGTAGAAACAATTATTATTACCCTTATTTGTATTGTCGTTACCTTTATTAATTAAGGGCAGATTGTATGAGGCATGTATATAAACTGCAATGCTGCATGTCAGTGAGACACGCAGAAGACCTATGTAGATTGGAAAGAAATGAAGTTTGCTTGCTCTAATGGATGTGTAATAATACATGAACAGGAAAGTGTAAATGAACTGAGAGAAACTAGGCACAAGGCGGATTAGATGCAGTATGCTAGAGAGAAGATTGCATTGGTATGGGCATGTGATGTGTATGATGGATGACAGCTGTAGAAAAATGAGAAGGGTGATCAAATTTGATAGAAGCTATGGAATGGGGAGACCCAGGAAGACCTGGGATGAGGTGATAAGAGCTGACTTTGCACAATTGCACCTATTAAAGTCGATGACACAGGATCGAGATCTCTGACATTATGCAGTAATACAGAAGACCCACCTTATGTGCATGGGTTGAAGCATACATCTAGTACGCACCACATTTCCCTCCCCCTTCCATACATCTCCCACGTCTTAACACTCCACCTTTCACTAGATAAGTCCCCCACCCAGCTCCCAGTCCACAAAAAGTGATCGTTTTAGTGTCACAACAAAAATCATGCAGACCACACTGTAAAGTGGTTGTATTGGTGACAAGACAACAATTGCCCAGCCCACATTGTAAAGTGTTTGAGTTGGTGACGCAACAAAAAGTGCTCAGCCTACACTGTAAAGAGGTTGTGTTGGTGACAAGACAAACATTGCCCAGCCCACATTGTAAAGTGTTTGAGTTGGTGACACAACAAAAAGTGCTCAGCCCACACTGTAAAGAGGTTGTGTTGGTGACAAGACAAACATTTCCCAGCCCACATTGTAAAGTGTTTGAGTTGGTGACACAACAAAAAGTGCTCAGCCCACACTGTAAAGAGGTTGTGTTGGTGACAAGACAAACATTGCCCAGCCCACATTGTAAAGTGTTTGAGTTGGTGACACAACAAAAAGTGCTCAGCCCACACTGTAAAGTGGTTGTGTTGGTGACAAGACAAAAAGCAGCCAGTGCGCACTGTAAATGTGTTTAGCATTAGGGAGGGCATCCATCCATAGAAATCAAGTCAAAATCAGCTCTGTATGAATAAGACATGGCCATCTGATTTAGCTTGACTCACAACGGGACAACTTGTCTGACCCAGGCTAGCATGGAAAAATGGACATTAAACGATGATGATTATCATCATCACCACCACCACCATTACCATCATTAGTATCATCCTCATTACGATTATTATTATTATTATTATAATGCCACCGAGGTTAGCTTTGCCTTTCATCCTTATAGGGTTGATAAAGTACCAGTAATGCACTGGGGTCAATTTAATTAACTTCCCCTTCCCCAAAATTTCTGGCCTTGTGCCTATATAAGAAACCATTATTAAGGGCGGTGGTTAGGCAGTATCGGTAGAGCATCAGACACCATGCTTTGCAGCTTAGGAGTTATGGCCCTTTACGTTCTGAGTTCAAATCCCGCCAGGTTAACTTTGCCTTTCATCCTCACAGGGTTGATAAAATAAAGCACCAGTAATGCACTGGGTAAATGCTGGCCTTGTGCTAACAGTAGAAACATTATTATTATTATTTCACATGAGAAGTATTGTATTTGGACTGTCTTTAAAGATTAGCAGCGGTGATTAAACAGGGAAGCAGTTGATACGGAGAAATGTTAAAGATGGATAGAAACAAATATAATTACAAAATTTGGCAAATTAGATCTGGTATCAGATACAGTTTGAGCAGCTGCCAGCCAATTCTTATCTGCAAAGATCAAGAATAAGACAACCACCAGCTTATGACTATCAATAGCTTTATTCAACAGCTCTTTTTTTTAATTTTTGATATGATGATCACTACTTCTTAAATTATTCATGTTTTAATACTGATAACTTAAATGATAATGGTATAAACCAGTATGGCTTGGAACAAGATTAACAGAGAGCAACATATCCATATATTCAAAAATAGTGGCCATTTTAATTAAACATTTTTTATCTAAAGTATTTAAGTCCCCTGTCAGAGACCTTAAGTGTTTTGTAGATTAAAACTGGTATACTGTTTCGAACACATTATGTGCTAGGTATTTCGAATGGAACATGCTAGAAATTTTTGCTCATATTCTAATAGTTTTTGTTCTTTGATACACCAAAATCTTTAGAAAGGGTTTTCTCATATTTTTCTTTTTGATTTTGGTTTAGACTGTTAAATTTGTGTCGATCTTTCTTTGGTCAAATGTTGAAACGCAGAAAATTGCAATAGAAATATACATGTATTTCTCACAAAAAAACTTTTTTTTCCGTTTCTTCCTCTTCTTACTCTCATCTATGTTTCTCCTTCTTCTTTAACCTTTCATTCTATTTTCTGATGAAGGACCATCGTTCGGAATGTTAAGATTTTTTTCCTACTTTATGAAGCATTAAACTAATATATATATATATGTATCATCATCATCATATGTCCACTTTTCCTTGCTTGCAAGGGTGGGACGGGTCCTTTTCAGCACAGCATCTCTCCATTGGTCACGGTCCTTCGTAATTTCTTCTGCTCCTACTACACCTCTTGTGTACCCAAGATCTGCATTGTGTACATTCTATAGAATTTATGCCAATTCCTTTTCTACATATTGAACATGGCCATTTCCATGATGGAATCAGTTTTGTCCTCTTTCCTACTTATCAACACTTTAGTCTTAGCTAGGTTCACTTCCAGTCCTCTTGATTCCAACTGCTGTTTCCATGCGTTTCACACACACATTTACCTCATAGGAGCAACTGTTCTCTGAGCTGGAGGATGGGGAATGGACTCTGATAGAGCACAGTTATTTCTATGAGAGAGAGAGTATGTGTATATGGTGTCATGTAGGAATTTAGGAATTCAAAATTCAACCATAAATTTTAGATGATACCTATATTAAATTTTTCTTCATATCATAACAATTTAGGTAGTATTTAAATCATAAATACCAATATTGTAGTGAGCATGTGGAAAACAAGAGTTTTAAAAGAAAATAGTGCTTTATTAGGAAGCTATCCCACTGCTAATGGTGCATTACATGTTAAAGATACAATAACAAAGATGTTGGGGTGTTACCTTACAGTTGTTTAATGATTCTTATATTTCGGGGTAAAAGAATAATTGAGGAAACTAATCTGGAGCAGGATATCTTGTGTTATTCTTTTGCTGCCATTTTTTAGTTTAAAAACTTATTATATGAGGCTCCCCCACCCCTCCAGGATATCTTGTCACTTTTTTTATGCCATTTTTTAGTTTAAGAACCTAATATCATATGAGGACCACCCCCACCCTTCCAGGATATCTTGTCACTCTTTTGCTGCTATTTTTTAGTTTGAGAACCTAATATTATATAGAAAAAACCCCAGAAAACCCAAGATATCTTGTGTCAATCTTATACTGCCATTTTAAAATTTAAAAGCCTAATATTATATGACACCTCGCAAAAAAACCCAGGATATCTTCTGTCTCCCTTATGCTGCCATTTTTTAATTCAAGAACCTAATATATGGAAAAAAAAAAAAAAAAGAAATCCCAACATTCGTTGTTTTTTCAAAGATTTTAGAGATTTATAATAAAGATAATAGTAATTAATTAAAAATTACTAATCAATAAAAAAAATAGTCTGTAATCAATGGTAAAACAAAAGAAAGAAAAACATAACAAAAAACCCTAGGTGAATCGTAATCAAAATGTTATCAGCAACTCTGATGAATTGGAACACTGTTGGAATTGAAGATGTTTTCGATGGCGTGTTTGTAAATAATGAAACTGTGATTGTGTTGAGATAAAACAGATGGTAGGACATTTCTATAAGGAACGATAGGGTATAAGTATAAAGAAAAGCAAGAGCAAAAAGAAAAAAAAGAAATCCTTGTGTTTTATTTTATATTTTACTGTTTACTGCTGGGATTCTTGGATCTTTCACTTACTTGCTTATGCAGATTTATGCTCAATCTGGAACTGACAGTTGCATTTGTTGGTTGGAAAATAATGGTAGAAGAATGGAGATGTTTTGTTGTAGTATTTTGTTTGATTTTATTATCTTTACAATATTTTATATGCAGTTTTGTTTGTGTTCCATGCTGGCACGAAGTTTTATATTTTTCCTTCTCTGTCCACTGACAATTCCAGTACATTCTTACTGTGTACTGTGCTTCAGTGGGAGTTGTTTGGTCCTTTTGTTGTAGTAGCACTAATATATTGTTGTGAGACACGTTGCTTCTAAAAGAAATTGGTGGTGGTGTTATATTATTGCAGTGGTTAACAGGTTAGTTGTAATATATTATTGTGAGAGACATTGCTTCAGTAGAAATATGGTTTTGTTATGTTACTGCAGCATTCCTTCGACATATGTGAGATTCACTCTCACTACTCTTGCCCAGGTTTTCCTTGGCCTTCCTCTACTGCAGCTTCCTTCCACTTGGGTAACTGGTTCACTTTGTAGTAAATTGTTGTGAGACGCATTTCTTCAGTAAAAAATATGGTTAGTGTTATGTTGTTACAGTGGTTATTGAGTGGTTAACAGGTGTACTTTGTAATGGCATATCTTTGTGGTTCTCATTTACAGTCAACACTTTCATTACCACTCACCGCAATCCTTCGTCATCTCCTCTGTGATGTTCAACATTTTGAGATCAGCTCTAACCACCTCTACCCAGTCCTTTTTTGGTTGATCTTTACTGCAGATTCCTTCCACTGGCATCACCTGGCACATCTTTACCCAGTGTTCCTCGTCCATACCATATTTCTAACAACACACATTATTAATAATTTTCTCATTTTGAAATTAAGAATTTGAATGGGTTTTAATAATTGTTTCTACTTTTGGCACAAGGCCAGCAATTACCCAATGCATTACTGGTACTTTATTCTATCGGCCCCAGAAGGATGAAAGGCGGGATTTGAACTCAGATCATACAGGGAGGTAACTCTATGATTCAAAGCATGGCATCCGACCCTCTACCGATACTGCCAATCCACCGCCTTATGGGTTTTAATAATGTAACTAACTTTCTCATTAATATTCTGGTGTTTGGAACATAACTTAACAATGGTTCTTACATAAAATTATGATGGGAAGTTTTTACATAAATATAAACACTTCAAAATAAACAGTTTTGATCATAAAACAAAGAGTGGTGTCTGATGGTTTGGTATCAAAACAGTTAAAGGTTCTTACAATAAAATTATGATGGAAGGCTTTTACATAAATATAAGCACTTTAAAATAAACAGTTTTGTATCATCAGAGACCAGGGGTGGTTTCAGGTAGTTTGGTATTAACAGGATTAACAAAAATTCTTACATATAATTGTGATGGAATGTTTCTAGATAAATATAAACACTTTAAAATAGTTTTGTGTCATAGAACTAGGGGAAATTTCAGGTATAAAAAGGTTTAGGAGTAAACCGAGTTATTGATTGCAATGTCTTTGGCAGGAATATAACCACAAAACAATATAACCACAATGTCTGGATACAATAAAATGTTGATTCCTTGACCTCTGGGTCAGAACCCCAACTACTTAATAAGATTCTTATGAAATTACATTGATCTGAACAGTCAGATATTTCATGGATTTAATCAGATATTTTGTTATGGTATTGTTTCGTGGTGGCATTGATGGTGTTGGTGTTGGTGTTATTGTTGGTTGTGGTGTTGGTGTTGGTTGTGGCAAGGAAGGAAGTTCTAGGGAGGCACAAGA
The DNA here is from genome assembly GCA_964016885.1 of Eledone cirrhosa. Taxonomy (NCBI): domain Eukaryota; kingdom Metazoa; phylum Mollusca; class Cephalopoda; order Octopoda; family Eledonidae; genus Eledone; species Eledone cirrhosa. The sequence continues at coordinate 20,831,999 of OZ024762.1, forward strand.
AGACAGTCTCGAGAGAATGTTAAATACAGGCTTTATGTGTGTATGTATGTATGTATGTGTATGTAAATGTATATTTGTGTATGTATATGAGTGTCAGTGTATATATGTATGTGTACGTAAGTATATATATGTGTGTGTGTGTGTGTATATATATACATATATACATATTATATTTCCTTCGAATGAAACAGTTCTAGTCCTGTAGATATATTAAATACTATATATATATATCCATATAAATATATGTTTATATATATATGTATATTATGTGTATGTTTACATACATATATCTATGTCTGTATGTATGCATACATACATGTATGTCTGTATGCATACATACATGTATGTCTGTATGCATACATACATGTATGTCTGTATACAAACATGTATATATATATATACATATACATACATACATACATACTTATATATATATGTGTGTGTGTGTGCATGTATACATACTTATGTGTGTCTGTGTCCATATATATGTACAAACACACACACACACACATATAACTATATATCTGTTTGTCTCCCTAACGAAAAAAAAAAAAAAACCCAAAAAAAAACCAAAACACCCAACAAAAAACGATGAAATAAACAAGATGTGATCGAATAAAAATTATTGATGACGTTTCAGACAACGTCGGCCATTTAACTCCTTGACTTATGATTGATTGAAGTTATAAATTTGATTAAGTGGAATTCTTAAAATTATTGACAAGTCCAAACTGTTGTTATCGACAATATAGTTACGTCCCAAAGGAGACTCCCATCGATTCTCTTGCTTCTCTGTCTGCCTAATACTTCCATCTAGATATTAGAAATTACCAAATCTCAAAACTACTTTCATAAAGTGTCTCTCTCTCTCTCTCTCTCTCTCTCTCTCTCTCACTGTCTTGCTCTGTCTG
>OZ024762.1:20837909-20845409 GCA_964016885.1 Eledone cirrhosa
ACACCCACCCACCCACACATATACTCATGTACACCCACACATGTACACTCACACTCAATGTACACCCACACGTACACATGTACACACACACACACACACACACACACACAGATACACTGACACATGTACATTCACACCCATACACATGTACACAAATATTTAGACCCACACAAAATGTACACTCACACACACGTACACTCTCACACACACATACATATACTCTCACACACACGTACACTCTCTCACACATGTACACTCTCACACACGTACACTCTCACACACACGTACACTCTCACACACACACATGTACACTCTCACAAACACACACATGTACTCTCTCATATGTACATCCCCCACCCCCCACACATATATGCACACACACATACAGACACACCCTCATGTACACCCACACACATATGTACACCCACACACACATACAGACACACCCTCATGTACACCCACACACACATACGTACACCTATAGGTACACAGACACGCCTTTATGTACACCCATGTAGTGGGATAAAAACTTGTGCCTAAACCAGAAATCCTCATGTGGGCCCCCATTTGTTCATATTAGTGAGAGATGGGGAAAGCAGGCGAGACGGAGGCAGAGACAGTGGGAGTTTGGTTCCTTTTTGTGTTCGGAGCTGGTGTATATGTATATGTTTTGCGTATATCTAGAGCAGCAGTCGGCAACCAGTGGTCCGCAAGAAAATTTTGATGGGCTGCAGAAAAATTTGAATGTACTTATCTTTTTTAAAAAATTCATATTAGTGGTCTGTGGGATTTAAAATTCTGAATTTAGTGGTCCGTGGGATTTAAAATGCTGAATTTAGTGGTCCGTGGGATTAAAAATTCTGAATTTAGTGGTCCGTGGAATTTAAAATTCTGAATTTAGTAGTCCGTGGAATTAAAAATTCTGAATTTAGTGGACCGTGGAATATAAAATTCTGAATTTAGTGGTCTGTGGAATTTAAAATTCTGAATTTAGTGGTCCGTGGAATATAAAATTCTGAATTTAGTGGTCTGTGGAATTTAAAATTCTGAATTTAGTGGTCTGTGGAATTTAAAATTCTGAATTTAGTGGTCTGTGGAATTTAAAATTCTGAATTTAGTGGACCGTGGGATTAAAAATTCTGAATTTAGTAGTCCGTGGAATTAAAAATTCTGAATTTAGTGGACCGTGGAATATAAAATTCTGAATTTAGTGGTCTGTGGAATTTAAAATTCTGAATTTAGTGGTCTGTGGAATTTAAAATTCTGAATTTAGTGGTCCGTGGAATTTAAAATTCTGAATTTAGTAGTCCGTGGGATTTAAAATTCTGAATTTAGTGGACCGTGGAATTTAAAATTCTGAATTTAGTGGTCCGTGGAATTTAAAATCTGAATTTAGTGGTCTGTGGAATTTAAAATTCTGAATTTAGTGGTCCGTGGAATTTAAAATTCTGAATTTAGTGGTCCGTGGGATTTAAAATTCTGAATTTAGTAGTCCGTGGGATTTAAAATTCTGAATTTAGTGGTCTGTGGAATTTAAAAATCTGAATTTAGTGGTCTGTGGAATTTAAAATTCTGAATTTAGTGGACTGTCGAATTTAAAATCTGAATTTAGTGGTCTGGGGGATTTAAAATTCTGAATTTAGTGGTCTGTGGAATTTAAAATTCTGAATTTAGTGGACTGTGGAATTTAAAATTCTGAATTTAGTGGTCCGTGAGATCCAAAAGTTTGGCGACCGCTGACCTAGAGGATCTACTTTTTATCATCTAAAAATACACTTATTATTAAGTTTCTTTTTATCATGAAATTATGTTGGAAATATTAAATCGGTGTGTCAAACAAAGGATTTTAGATAAAATTATGATGGAAGGTTTTTAGATAAATATAAACTCTTTAAAATAAAGTTTTGTATGTAGAACCAAAGTTGGTCTTAAGCGGTTTGGTATCAAAAAGGTTAATCAAATTATAGTGATGACTAATTAAGTTAGATTAGTGGCTAATTAAGTTTGTATTAATCTAATTAGAAATGCTTATACACTGATGAAAAAATAACAGTAACTTAATGACTTACTACTTCTTCGTCTTTTTATTCTTTGCCCACTTATTCCTGAGGGGTCATGGGGGCAGAGTCCTCAAACACTCCCTCCAGCGGGTCCTGTCAGAATCAACTCTCCAACTGACCCAGCTGGATCCCCAAGTGTGACCAGCCAAGCTCATGGATGTTATCCAACCATCTTGCTCAGAGTTTACTCATGGGTCTTCTACCTGTTGGTTTTGCTCGTAAAGTCTGTCCAGTGATTCTTTCCTTGAGACATTCTAACAAAATGCCCATAGTATTGGAGTTGTGAGCTCTCAATTCGGAGCTATGCACTCAAGTAATGTTACTCCAAAAACCCTTCGGGGGAATCCCATTTCAGCCGCTTATATTCGCGATTTTATTCTTTCAGTCATTACCCAAGATTCATGACCATAGGTAAGGGTTGGCATGGAAACCGAATTGAAGACAGCGAGTTTCGCTTTTATGCCTACCTCCCTTCTTCTGAATGCTGAAGCTGGTACATTATTGCCCCAGCTTTTGTAATTCTTGCACTTAATTCAGCCTCCTGCCTTCCATCACTCATGAACATGGCCCCGAAAAACTTAAAACTTCTCTACCTGATTCAGTTGAACTCCATTCACATGACTGACATTTTTTAAAAATTATTTCGACAAATATGGGAGAAAACTCCTGGCATATTTCAATATTATTAGACCTCCTCAACAAAGCGACACCTCATAGTAGTTACCATATATATGTGTATAAATGTATACATATATAAATGTGTGTGTGTGTATGTATTTATATATATATTGTTTACATTTGATGGTTTAACTACTGGGTAACTGGGTTTGTGATCCAGTCATTCCGATGAGGATACTGTGATGCAATAAGCAAAAACACTGTTATGTGTATCTTCCATCATAGATGTGGTGTCTCATGGTTGGTACAGGAATAGTTTAATACTACAATGAAAATACAAGAAAGCTGGATTCCAATATCTTCATTTACATTTATTTACTATTATATTATCACAGTAAACACTTTACCTCACAATTATCTTACATAATATCGAATCTATGAGATTTTGATATTATTTATTTTGAGAACAATAACTTAACATCAGTATGAGTGGCCAGTTAGAGCTGGTTTGAACAGAAAGATGAGAGAATTCTGGCAGGATACGGCCAGTTTAAATGGTAAAGGGTTAATGTTGCACAATATGTGTGTATGTTTGTATGTTTGTGTGTGTATCATGACACAAAGCACATTGTAAAGTGGTTGTGTACAGAGCTCAGATGCACTACAATGTATCCATTTATTAAAAGAAAATTAAACGAAACTTCAAGGTGGCTTAGTAGTTAGAGCATTGGCCTTGCAATCGAAAGGTTGTGAGTTCAATTCTCAGACCGGGTGATGTGTTGTTTCCTTGAGCAAGACACTTTATTTCACATTGCTCCAGTTTACTCAGCTGTAGAAATGAGATGATAGGGACTGGGGTCCCTATCATTCCACTGCAAAGTGGTCGTGGAGGTGCCACGGCAAAAAAGCACCCAGCACTCACTGTAAATGAGGTTGGTGTTAGGAAGGGCATCCAGCTGTAGAAATCAAGCCAAAATCAGTTCCTGTCCCACCCTTGCAAGCAGGGAAAAGCGGACGTAAAATGAAATGATGATGCTATATGTATAAGTGTGTTTTTATGTATATATGTGTGTGTGTATATGTGTTTTTCTGTATGTGTATCATTGTCATCATCACCATTTAATGTCCATTTACCCCCCCCCCCCCCTCCTCCATTAGCATGGGTTAGACAAGTTGCCCTGTTCTGAGACAAGCCATGTCCGATATGTCTTGCTCATACGGAAGTGGTTTGTATGAGCAAGACATGTTTGTATGTGTATGTTTTTATGTCTCTGTGTGTATATTTGTGTATGTGTTTTTATGTATATGTGCATGTGTGTATATTTGTGTATATATATGTGTATATATATTATAATACACATGCACACAGCCATATTTGGAGTGTGGTTTACTTCCATATTTGGGAACTGAATATTTAATGTAGCCATTTGGTATTAAAAATGGAGCAAATGACTGTTGTTGGTTTGGAATTGTAGACTAAATTATTCATAATTCATAGCCTTCCTATGCAATATGTTGTTGCTCTTGTGGTGGTTACTGTTGTTGTTGTTGTAGTGGTGGTTGTTGTGGTTGCTGTTGTAGCTGTTGTTGTGGTGGTGGTTGTTGTTGTAGCTGTTGTTGTGGTGGTTGTTGTTGTAGCTGTTGTTGCTGTTGCTGCTGTTTTTGTTATTGTTGCTGTACCTGGTTTTGTTATTGTTGCTGTACCTGGTTTTATTATTGTTGCTGTACCTGGTTTTGTTGTTGCTGCTGTACCTGGTTTTGTTGTTGCTGCTGTACCTGGTTTTGTTGTTGTTGCTGTACCTGGTTTTGTTGTTGTTGCTGTACCTGGTTTTGTTATTGTTGCTGTACCTGGTTTTGTTATTGTTGCTGTACCTGCTTTGTTGTTGTTGCTGTACCTGGTTTTGTTGTTGTTGCTGTACCTGGTTTTGTTGCTTTTGTTGTTGTTGCTGTTGGACCACTGTCAGTTCCAGTTGTTTGAACAATGGAACAGCCTGCTTGTGAAATTAATCTGCAAGTGGCTATTCCACAGACACGTGTAGCCTTAGTATAGTTCTCAGGGAGATTCAAATTCACCATGACACCGTATGTGACAAGGTTGGTTTCTTGAATTACAGGTAGAACTCATTTTTGTTCTCTGAGTAGATTGGAGCAATCGGAAATAAAGTGTCTTGCTCAAGGTCACAACATGCTTAAGGAATCAAACTCACAAGCTGAACCCACTAAACTCTAATATATAGACAGATAGACAGATAGATAGACAGATAGATAGACAGATAGATAGACAGATAGATAGACAGATAGATAGAGAGACAGAGAGACAGAGAGATAGAGAGATAGATAGAGAGATGTGAATGTATGTGTATGAATATTTGTGTGTGTATATATATACTAGCAGAATGGCACGGCGTTGCTCGGGATTCTAAACATAGATTCCAAACATGTTTATCCCTCCTTTCTGAAACAGTACAGAGAAGTACGGAATACCTCAGCCTGGGGATGGTGTCTACATTTTGTGCTTATAAAAAAAATTTGGCGTAGATTACCAGGGGTTTAACTTAACTGGGTGCCTGAGAGTAAAATGTTCAACCCACGAAAGCCAAGACAATAGGGTTAAGTAAAAAGGCATTTGACAAACCGAACATGTATTTGTTGTGCTATGGTACAACGAAAGCAATAGTTACAGAGCAGTAAGCATGTGGGACTGCAGTGGTGGAGAGCATGAAGGAATTTAGTTGGATACTTTTAAGGTTACAGGCCCTAACACAACCAAAATGCTAAACAATGCGATCCCTGGGCAAAAATTTGAAATCTTTTTCAGTGAAGAAAATTTGTGAAACATAAGTAATGCATATGCAAAGTTTTAAAAAAATCAGTTGGGTACTTCTCAAGTTACAGGCCTTAACGCAACCAAAATGCTTTAAAAAATCGGTTTTTCGCCTAATGTAGTCCCTGGGGCAAAAAATGAGAAAATCTTTTGCTCCAAACACTTTAAACGACATAAGTAATGCAAATTTTGAAGAAATCGCATGGATTATTGTTCCGTTATGCCTAAAAAAAGCCTTTAAAGCCTACAATATGCGGTTTTTCGCCTAATGCGGTCCCTAGGGCATTGAAAATTTGAAATATATTTTGCTCAAAACACTCACACGACCATAAGTATTACATGTGTAAAAATTGGCTGGGTGGTTCTCGAGTTTTAGGGAAACACAGATAGACATTCTCTGTTTTATATATATAGATATATATATGCACACACCTTAAAATAAGGTATGGGTTAGCATCAAAAAGGTCAACTGCTCATAGAAACCCTGTCAACAAAACACCTGCCTAACCCATGCAAGTATTGATGTAAAAACGATGATGATGATGTTGGTTTTGATAATGATGATGGTGTTGATAATAATGATGGTGGTGATGGTGATGGTGATGGTGATGGTGATGATGGTGGGGGTGGTGGTGATAATGGTGTTAATGATGATGGTGTTGGTGATAATGATGGTGTTAATGATGATGGTGTTGATGGAACTATAGTTACTAAAAGTCATCTGCCAGATATTTTCAATGGAAGCCACCACCATTTATGGTTCCTCACAATAAAGTTTTATCTTTCTAATCAATATTTTAATTAATTCATAAACCTAAAATCATTACTTAACTTTTAACAGTAACACACACTCACACACACACGCACACACTCACTCACCATACACATTCACACACGCATATGCACAAACACACTCACTCACACTTGCATTCACACTCACTCACACTCACACACACTCACTCGCTCGCTCACTCGCTCACTCGCTCACTCGCTCACTCGCTCACTCGCTCACTCACTCACTCACTCTCTCTCTCACCAATGCACACACGCTCACTCTCACCAATGCACACACACAAATAAATAAATATATATATATATATATATATATATATATATATATATATATATGTATGTAAGACAATGAATTTTTAAAATTTTGAATCTTTCTATAATTGCTTATATTGATTAGGTTTAAAATTTTGCTAGCAATTAAATGTTGCTTGAAGCATTTTACATTTCTTCAAATTCTGTTATCTTTTTATAAAAATATATGAAGTACACATTTTTTCTTTTCATTCTGATATTATTATTATTATTATTATTTTGATGATGATGATGATGATATTACTTCTTTAATATTAAAAAAAAAAAGATATTTATTATGGAAGAAACCAAGATTTGATAGTAGTGATGGTGAGCAAATTAATTACATTTTAAAACAAAGCTCAATTAATATTTAATTTTCTTCCTTCTGTGTCAACAATACCAACAAGAACAAGAAGAAAATGCATTGGTTTAAATAACAATGGAATACTGCCATCATCATCATCACCATTTAATGTATGCTTTCCCTGCTGGCAAGGGCTTGACCTGTTTTATTTTGTCATAGTTTTATAGTGAGGACTGTGTGTTTTATTGTTGCAATATCAAAGTGATAAATAATTTGTCACTCCCCCAAAACAGTAATCCCTCTAGGGGTCGATATTCTACCTTAGTTTCTCCTCTTTCAAACCCCCAGATTTTACATAATGAATCAGTAGAACATTGGATTAAATAACATGTGGTAATCTGGCTCTCAGCAAATCCCACCAAGGTCAATTTTGACTTTTATCCCTTCAAGGTCAATAAAAACAGCATTAGTTCAGTTTTAGAGTTTAGTTTTCTTTTGTATTTCTTTCTCACCCCACCTCTCTCTCTCTCTTATTCTCTAGAAGAAATCGGATCAGTTCAGATCTGAGTGGGGATGAGCTGCACTAGGTTTAAAGTGCCCAAGATATG
>OZ024762.1:20850409-20872909 GCA_964016885.1 Eledone cirrhosa
TCATTTAATGTCCATTTTCCACGCTAGCATGGATACTTACAGCTGCCTTCTTCAAGCAGGCAAGGATGATACAGCAATAAAACTTTTCCAGTGATGGTTATTTTGTGCCAGTTGTTCAAGCAATCAAATCGATTGACAAATTCCAGACCTCATTTGCTTACTGAGTGGGGTGGAGCTCGTCAGATCAGATCAAGAAAACAATGTTTCCATTGGTCTTTCCATTGCTGATACTATCTACCAGTCACTACTCCTGGCACAGAGAGCAATGTGAAATGAAGTGTCTTGCTCAAGGACATAATGCATTCTCACAATTATGAACTCAATTCTCCAACCATTAAACCAAATGCCAGTTGTTGAAGTTACTTAAAACTCCTTTCTTAGGTAATGTTATTATCATTCCATCACTCCTGGCCATCATCATCTTTGTGTGCACTACATAAAGTTATAAAGATGTCTCAACTCTTCTCTGGTGATATATCCTCCATGTTTAAACCAGCCATATCCAGCCAGAATTCTATCACCTCTTTCTGATCAAACTGATCATAATTGGCCTCCTATACTGATGTTAACCCTTTAGCATTCACATTACTCTATATACACTATTATATTTTCATGGTAAAGGCTTTATCTCACATAATATCGAATCTATGAGATTTTGAAAGTATTTATTTTGAGAACAATACCTTAACATCAGTATGAGTGGCCAGTTACAGCCAGTTTCAACAGAAAGAGGTAGAGAATTCTGGCCGGTTTGAACATTAAAGGGTTAAGGTATTGTTCTCAAAATAAATTGTATCAAAATCTCATAGATTCTATATTATGTGAGATAATTATGCGAGATAAAGCCTTTACTGTGAAAATATAATAGGAAATATTGAGTAATGTAAATAAATGCCAAAGGGTTAAGCAATTCTACAGTTATCTTATCTAGCCTCCTATCTTGTTCACCAGGCAATGAATGCTTTTGGCAAATTCTTCTGCTGAGGTGTGTTCATTTGTCACCTGCAGGTGGTCTACCAAAGGCTTCACCTTGTCGAAGTGGAAGAGGTTAATCAGGTCTAGTCAATTAAGAACTTCCTGGAAATGTCCTACCCTCTTGGCTGGTAGTTCTTCACTTGTTATCAACACCCCACAATTCTTACTCTTAATTATCACACATGAACCAGTTTTCACTCCTGTTAGCATTTTGACAATTCTGTAGAGACCTGTGACATCTAGTATCATTTCTCACTATAGCTTCTTCCTAAACCCTTTAGCATTTACATTACTCAATATTTGCTATTGTATTTTCATGGCAAACACTTTATCTCACATAATATTGAATCTATGAGATTTTTGTATTATTTATTTTGAGAACAATACCTTAACATAAGTATGAGCAGCCGGTTTGAACAGAACAAAGTGAGAGAATTCTGGCCGGATATGGCTGGTGTAAATGCTAAAGAGTTAAAGCTGTATTCTACATAAGTCTGACTAAATAGCAGTTCTGGGACTAGGAACATGTCAATTTTATTTTGCTGTAATGTAATGAAATGTCTGAAAGCCTAAAGACCCAGCCATCAGTTAATATAGTCCAGCGAGACCCCTGTGCAATGGTTTAAAGAACAAGAAAACTGTTTTCTCAGAATATGTATAAATTCTTCAATTTGGCAATAAAAGACAATAACATATTTCTGAATAGGTTAATTAAATATGATTTATAGTTTATACTTCAAATATATATTTTGTCAATTTTTGATTTTAAGTATATAATCAAATTAGATTTTTTTTTTCTAAGTTATTACAAATAATAATAATAATAAGAAGAAGATAGTATTAATATAGTAATAAAATAAAAATGATAATAATAAATAATAATAATAATAATAATGATGATAACACTGACAATTTCTTTCTCTTTTGTCTAAAATGACTTTTCCTCATAAACCTATCTACAATAATTAGATTTTTTTTTTTATGCTAGAAAAGTTATTCATCATAAAATGTCATAAAATTCTGAAAACATTACTCAGGTTGACTTTTATGGCTGAAAAGTAATGTTGCTTTATCTTTAAAAAAAAAAAAAAAAAAAATAATAATAATAATAATAATAATAATAGCTACAACAAAAACAATAACTAAAAATATAAGAAACGATAATTTTTGGAAGTTTTAGTTGTGGCAATGAAGTATGAATATCTCTGCAAACATTTATTCAGTATTGTCTCATTTCTCATATACATGCAACAGCATCATTAATGATAGTTTTATGTGGATTTTTGGCCTTAATACACAAGCTGCCATCTAAACCATCTCAACCTTCTTTATCCTTGTTGGCCAGCATCATTGATAGTCACAATCAATAGAGAAATATTTACTTTATATGATATTACATATTTATTTTTATTCTCAGCCTCATTATCAAACATCGATTTCACTTTATTGTATGTGTGTGTGTGTGATTCTCCAGTGTATTCCGTTTGATATTGTTTACAGTTTTCGTAGTTAAAATAAAGCATCGGCAGATTTTCTTGTTTTTCTCTCGACTGGTAGAAAAAAATAGTGTCAGGAGAATTCTTCAGTTGTGTCAAAAACACACCCAGTATACTCTGTAATAGAAGACCTGCCAAATGAAGGGATGTGAGGATTCTTCAGTTGTGTCGGACATGACAACCTCGATAGTGTTGGTGATCTATGGGATAAACACACCCAGTACACTCTGTAATAGAAAACCTGCCAAAGTGCTGGGAGGATTCTTCAACTGTCAAAGACAGGACAACCTCCCTAATGCTGGTGATCCATGAGATAAACACACCCAGTACACTCTGTGATAGAAAAACCTGCCATGCAAAGGGTTGGGAGCATTCTTCAGTTGTGTCAGACATGACAACCTCCCTAGTGCTGGTGCCATAATTGAATGCAGTCAGTAGTGTGTGGGAACATTTTGTGAGATGCGAGACCCCAGTCAATCTGAACACTTGGTAGGGGTGGGAATGTATGTGAAATGCACACCTCTGGTCCATCTCAAGGGTCAGTAACTCTGCTTGAGTACTGTCTCAGTCTATAAACACCCTTTCAATACTTGCTAGCAGGGAAACTAGATGTTAAATGATGATGATGATGTAATGTATAATTTTATTAACTTCACAGGGAAGAGGTTAATGAAATCATCATCATCATTTAATGTTTATTTTCTATGCTTGCATGGGTTTGGCGGGTTGTCATGTACCGAGGCTAGATTAGTTAGATGACCATGCCTTGCTTGTATGTATATTTTGGCTTAGTTTCTACAGCTGAATGCCTTTCTTAATACCAACCACTTAACAGCATATAATGGGAGCATTTTATCTTGATTCTAGCATTACCAACTTATAGGATGGATAGTGTGCTTTTTGATATCAGCACTATCACCTTACACGGTAAATGAGTGCTTTACGCCATGGCACCAGTTCTAGCACCTTACAGGATAGACGGGGTGCATTTTTTCACAGCACCAGCACTTCAACCTTACAGGATAGACTGAGTGTATTTTGTCATGGCACCAGCACTACCACATCACTGGGTAGACTGGATGTATTTTCTCATGTCACCAACACTATCACCTTACAGGATAAATGGGTGCTTTTTTTCCCATGGCACTAGTACCAGCACCTTACAAGGTAGACTGGGTGCATTTTGTCACAGCACCAGCACTACCACTTAACAGGGTAAACTGGGTGTATTTTGTCATGGCACCAGTGATATTGCCTTACAGTACAGAATAGGTGCATTTTTTAAATCATATTAGTACTACCACTTAACAGGGTGGGCTGGGTGTATTATTATGGTTCTAATACTGGGTAGGCATTGATAAAAATGAAAGGAGGCCATGCCACCATGGGAGGAGTGGAAGCAGCCTTGAAGAAAGTGAACTGTATTTGGTGGTATATATTGAGGCATGCCTAATGAAATTTTTCTCTAAAAAGTGGGCATCATCATTGTCTTTATCATTTTATGTCCGTTCTTTGCTTGCTTGGGTTGGACAGGTCCTTCTCATTACAGCATCTCTCCATTTGTTGCATTCCTTTTTCATCTCCTCCAAACAAACTCCTATGGTTGAAAAACCCTTTTGAAACCCAAACTCTGCTATACATACATAGACATTGCGTCTGCTAATCTATCTATATCTATATAATACTAAAAGTCTGTGATTGCTTGCTTGCTTGTCTGTAATGTAATACAGCCAAAAGGGCACATAATTGGGAAATACTTTGAAAGGAAGTTGCCCCTGAAATGGGAATATAAATGGAATAAAAAGTTTCGCGTAAATCTGTGTGTGTGTGTGTGTATATATATATATATATATAGAGAGAGAGAGGTACATGGCTTAGTGGTTAGAGCATTGGCCTTGCAATCGAAAGGTTGTGAGTTCAATTCTCAGACTGGGTGATGTGTTGTTTCTTTGAGCAAGACACTTTATTTCACATTGCTCCAGTTTACTCAGCTGTAGAAATGAGATGATAGGGACTGGGGTCCATATCATTCCACTGCAAAGTGGTCGTGGAGGTGCCACGGCAAACAAGCACCCAGCACTCACTGTAAATGAGGTTGGTGTTAGGAAGGGCATCCAGCTGTAGAAATCAAGCCAGCATCAGTTCCCGTCCCACCCTTGCAAGCAGGGGAAAAGCGGACATGAAATGATGATGATGATGATGATGATATGTGTGTGTGTGTCTATGACCAGTGCATATAGATCACTGACACACACATGCATACATATACATATATATATATATATATATACATATACAAAAGCAGACGTAAAATGATGATGATAATATACATATATATATATACATATATATATACATATAGATATAGATATATATATATATATAAAATCTCAGTAACATTGAAACTAACTTCTTTGAAATTTTTTTGGGGTTTTCCCAACTTTCCTGTTAAATCTGATAGTAATCACATGCAGGACATGTGATTAGGTTTTATTTGTCTTTTCCTGTAAGATAATAGCAATTGTTTTGTTCAAAATGAATTAACTCCCTTCCCCACACTCCCTTGTTTACTGTCCATGATCTATTGTTAGAGATAGTTATTCTGTTAACCTCTTGACCTCTCTTTAATAGTCATTACAAACACAAACGCCGCCACCACCACCACCACAACAACAGGAAGAAGTTAACTCTGATATTACAGACTTCAACCTTCCCCTCTGTCTAAATATCACCCACTCAGCAACTGTCACATTAAATTTTATCTCCTGTAATCTTGGTGATTAAAGGGCAGCAAATTATTGGTAGATTCATTTGGGGCAGGGGCGGTGTCATTGATAATTGTTTCACTATTTCTTCCAGCTCTCTCTACTATCTGAGCTCAAATCCCACTGAGGTCAACTTTGTCTTTCATATTTTTGAGGTAGATAAATAAGAAGACCTTTTTTCTGATTACTGAATGAGTTTATTATTAAAATATAAGGGCAGTGGATTGGCAGTATTGGTAGAATGTCAGACAACATGCTTTGTAGCATAGAGTTTTTGGCATGGTTTCTACAGTTATCTACCCTTCTATCACCAACCACCTTACAGAGTGTACTGGGTGCATTTTTCATGGCACCAACACTAGAGACATCCTCAGACCATGCCGTATAATTATTCTAGTGTTTGAAATATTTCTTTTGAAATAGAAAATGAAAAATAATCATTGAGTGTTAAAAAGTAATATAGTATTGTCATCGTTTAACATCCACTTTCCTTGCTAGCCAGGGTTGGGTTGGTTCTCAAGCAGAGCTACTGAACTAATGAATAGGCTGGGAGCTGGCATGTTGCTTCCATGTTCTTGTATTCTCAATAGGTTGCACTCTTTGCATGGATTCCCTTGACTCTCTGTCACCATCTAATTCTATTGTTCATCATATTCAACAGGTCAGAGGGATTGCAATTTGTGTTGTCACAAATTTACTTGAATAAGTCTTGGCTTGTCATCCTCTACTGCATGGCTTTGTGGTTAAGGTATTTGACTCATGATTGTAAGGTTGTGAGTTTGATTCCCGGTGGAGTTTGATTATCCTTGAGAAAGACACTTTATTTCACGTTGCTCCAGTCCACTCGGCTGTGCCATTAATTCAAAGGGCCAGCCTTGTCACTTTTGGTGTCAGACAGAATCTTCAAGAGAACTACATTAAGGGTATGCGTGTCTGTGGGATGCTCAGCCACCAGCCATGCACGTTAATTTCACGAGCAGGCTTTCCATTGATTGGATCAATTGGAACACTTGTCATAACTGATGGAGTGCCATCCAAGACTCCCACAAAAGAACTTCACTAACAATTCCGTCTTTAGCTCTCCAGCAATGCCCCTCGAATCTGACTCAACACTCTTTGATGATGTCTGGTAAACAAGATGAATTGATACAATAATCAATCAATGTTTAGAATACATCATCAAATATTAACAACATAATTTAATGATAAAGAAATACAGTATGTAAAATGAGATGTTAACAGTAACAATAATTATGTTTCTTCTAATGAGCAAGGTACACAGACATCATAAATAGTATCGTGTATTTACTATGAAGGTCAACTTTGCCTTTCATCCATTTGAGGTAGATAACACAGTACTTGACTAGTACTGGAGTTGATTCTTCCTCTCTCTAACTCAGAATGTAAAGAGCTAGGGCTGTAACTATGCTGCGAAGCATTATGTCCGGCGCTCCACTGATACTGCCAATCCACCGTCCTAATGTGAAACTCATAATAATGAAAATAAATATAATTGAAATTTGATACCTCATTCTTCTCTGGAAAAAATCTACTGTGTTCAGACCTGGATAGGGAAGGCTCTACCAGGCTTAAAATATCCAAGAAACATGTCTGTCAATATGGTGCCGCAATTCCACCAGGAGTTATGGGACCATACTATACATTTGCTGTCAGGTTCCAACAGTCCTGAACTTACCAGTTTCCAAAAACTAATAATATTTCTAATTGCTGATTTCCTTTCCTTAATTATAGTTTTAATTATCCTATCAAACAAGAAGTCTCATTTCTTTACTAATTAGATTTAATCTTTGATGGAACATTTTTATTGATGTTTACAACTTCAACACAGTGAAATCTATGTTTTCTGCGTTATTGGAATAAGCTAGATGAAACAGCTGTTGTGATAATATTAATTTTGAAATGCCAAATTACTAAAATAAATCTGAGCTGCATAAATATGAAAATATTTTATATTTTTGATATGCCATGAAATTTATAGATTCAGATGAAGATAACTCTCTCAACACCACCAGCCTGTCAAAAACCTCCTCTATTAAAATTTTCAAATTTAAATTAATATCTTGGACTAATTTTTTTATTATTACATGACAGATAAATTTAGATTTCAGTAGTTAAATATTTTCCTTTTATTATTTAATTGAATAAAAAGGGCGGTGGATTGGCAGAATCGGTACATCGTCAGACAACATGCTTTGTGGCATATAGTTATGTACCTTTATGTTCTGAGTTCAAATCCAGCCAAGGTTAGATTTGCCTTTCATCCTTATGGGGTTGATAAAATAAAGTACCAGTAATGCACTGAGGTCTATTTAATTGACTTTTCCCTCCTCCAAAATTGCTGGCCTTTTGTCTATAGTAGAAACAATTATTATAAAGGCGGTGGATTGACAGACTTGGTAGGGCGTCGGATAAGATGCTTTGTGGCATATAGTTATGTCCCTTTATGTTCTGATTTCAAATCCTTCTAAAGTTAGCTTTGCCTATCATCCTTTCGGGATTGATAAAATAAAGTACCAGTAATGCACTAGGATCGATTTAATTAACTTCCTCTCCCTCAAAATTGTTGGCCTTGTGCCTAAATCAGAAACAGTTATCTAATTGAATAAAACAAAAAGGGGGGAGGTTGTTTGGTAGACTTGGTAGAGTGTCAGATGAAATGCCTTTGTGGTATTTGCTCTGACTCTTTAAGTTCTGACTTCTAATCCCCACAAAGTTAACTTTGCCCTTCATCCTTCCAAGGGTGGATAAAATAAAATACCAGTCAAATATTGAGGCCAATTTAATTGTCTTTCCTCTCTTCCCAAATTGCTGGCCCTGTGCCCTAAATAAATAAATAATTTAGTTGAAAGTTATTTCACTAAAGCTATCAGAATTGTTGATTATTTTGATAATTAAAACACAAAGACCGTATAGAAATATGGTCATAAAAGGGTTAATTTAATTAGGGAAAATTTGCAAAATTCATTTAAAACCTTATTTTGTTTTATTTTATATATTCTTGTAATTATGGTTGATAGTTCACATTGCAAACATATGGTTCCATGCTTCATGTGTACCATAACCTCAGGTTAACTAACAGTATAATTTTGTAGACAGAAACTGTGCAGAAGTCCATGTTTCGTTACTGCACTTCTAATGAAATAAATATACTGCCAATGTCTCTTAATTTATTTTTAAAATAATAATAAATTTTGGAAAATTTCAGAAAAATTAACATTCTCATTAAGCAGATGTTTGGTAAATAGCTTGAAAGTTCTTACATAAAATTATGATGGAACGTTTTAATATAAATATGGACTCTGTAAAATAAACGGTTTTGTATTATAGAATCGGGGACAGATTAAGATGGGTTTGGGGTCAAAAGGGTTAAAAAACCTCTACTGCTGTTTCTTTATGTCCCATAACTTAGCAGTTTGATAAACAGAGATCGGTAAAATAAAGAACCTGGTTGAAATAAGTATTTGAGGTTGATACAACCAAGAATTGCAGGCGCTGGTGCAGTCCATACTGTAAAATGGTCATGTAGGAGTCACGATAAAAAGCGGCCAGTGGTTGGCATTAAGAAGGGCATCCAGCCATAGAAACTAAGCCAAAATCAGTTGTGTGTGAGCAAAACACAGCCATCCAACCTGGCTTGTCTCACAACGGAACAGCTCATCCAACCCATGCTCGCGGATATTAAACCATGATGATGATGATGATGATGATATGAAACTAAGCATGAACTATCTGTCTTTCTCGATCAACTACATGGCAACACATCTGTGTTTGTATTCACTAAACATATTTATATAATTTAGCTATTATTATTTTTTCTTCTCTTGTATGGACATACATTAATAAATTTCAAAAATATATTGATTGAAATTTTGGAGGAAACAATTTTTATTAGCTTTTTTTTTCTTTTTAACTTTTTTCTATATATATTTTTTCTCCCGGTTTTTCTCGCTTCTAATTCTTCAACGTAGTTTCATGTGTCTTTTGGACATTTTTAAATTAGCCATTCAAACTCTCAGAGGCAATTATTTTAATCATAGTAATAATAATAATGATAATAATAATGATGATAATGATGATGATAATGGTTTCTGATTTAAGCACAAGGCCAGCAATATTTTGGGGGTGGAGAAAGTCGATTAAGTCGACCCCCAGTGTATTACTGGTACTTTATTCATGATGATATTAATGATGATAATGTTGATGGTGGTGACGGTGGTGGTGGTGACGGCGGTGGCGGTGACGGTGGTGATCGTGGTGATGGGGATGATGATAATAGTGATAATATTAATAATCATATCCCCCCAACCTCTACCTCAATTACAATCACTGTTGAGTCATGTGTGTGTGTGTGTTGTTTTATTTTTTACTGTTTTTGTTATTCTTATTCCTGCAGTTTTTGTTGTTTTGTTGTTTTGTTTTTTTTTAAATAGCCGCCATATGTTAGTAGCAGTATCTAATGATTGCAATGTGTATATGTGAGATCAATAACTAAAGATCATGTTAGAACTGCTGTCTCAGCATATTTCTTTCACTAGGTTTTTAAAAAGAAATGGCTAGAAATATTTTTGATGTTGGTGGTAGATTATTGTACAATTTGTTTTTCTAAAAATTTCCTTACTACTGGAATTAAGATATGCAGTATTAAACCATAAACTTTTATCTCTTCATTGTTGAAGATTCATATCATCTTTGTTTTACTTAATTTATCGTGGCTTTGGGACATACAGGAGAAAATACTAGAAAGAATATGTAATATTTTGGTTATTATATTACAAATTCACCATTTTAAGAAAAATTCAACACAAAACACAATTGTTTATTACTAACATTCTAAAATTAGAATTATCTTTTAGGAAAAAACAAAAAGTTTTCGCATTTGCATTGAGAATTCTTGATATTTGAATAAATTTTCTTGTCTTATTCATGAGTAATAATGAGAAATTATGTCTGTTGTAGCTCCTTTTCTCAAGAGAAGACATTCTACTGTTGAATGTATATTTCATTCTAATTATATTCATATTTATGCTAATATTTCTGTTATCTTAAACATCAGATTTCCAACTTATCAACGCTGTCCTTCATTTTAGATTCCAAGGTCACTTATATCTCTTTATTCAATAATCGACAACTATGTGAGAAACTTATTGATATTGTATATATGCAGAATAAGGCGGTGAATTGGAAGAGTTGTTAGGGGCGTCAAATAGATTAAATGTCATGGTATTTGTTCTGGCTCAATGCACTCAAGTTCAAATCTTGCCTAAGTCAATTATACATTTCATCTATCTTGGAGGGAAGGGAGATTAAATGCTTGGCTCTATGCATTCCTGAGTTCAATTTCATATTTAATCTTTTTCAGTGGCGGACGGTAGGTTTAATGTCCGGCTCAATGAATTCCTGAGTTCAAATTTTGCTCAGTTCAATTTCATATTTTTTAGGTAGATTATATGTCTGGTTCAATGCACTCTTGAGTTCAAATCTTGCTCAGTTCAATTTCATATTTAATCTTTTTTAGTGGATGGGAAGGTAGGTTTAATGTCTGGCTCAATGCATTCTTGAGTTCAAATCTTACTCAGATCAATTTCATATTTAATAATTTTTAGGGGAAGGTAGATTAAATGTCTGGCTCAATGCATTCTTGAGTTCAAATCTTGCCGAGGTCAATTTCATATTTAATCTTTGTTAGAGCAGGGGGAAAGTAGGTTTAACGTCTGGCTCAGTGCATTCCTGAGTTCAAATCTTGCTTGGGTCACTTTCATATCTAATCTTTTTGTGGGGAAGTAGCAAATTGGCAGAGTAGTTAGGGTATTGGATTAAACACCACTATATTTCTTCTGGTTCATTGCATCCCAAGTTCAAGTCCTGCCTCATGACACTCTTCAGCTAGCAGTTGCAACAAACAGATAATATCAGCAATGGAAGAAATAGTAGTAACATGGTTTCCTTGGTCCAGTCCAATGATCAACTCCCTTTCTTATTGTTTTGAAAGGCATGTGTGTAAAATTTCTGGAAGAGGTTATAGAATTAAAACTAAAAGTTCCTTTGACTAAACTATATTTAGGAAGGCAATTTTTTTTCTGGAATCGTTTAACCCTATTTGCATTTACATCCCTCTATATATACTATTGTATTTTCAAGGTAAAGGCTTTACCTCACATAATCTCGAGTCTATGAGAGTTTGATGTTGTTGTTTATTTTACGAACAATATTTTAACGTCTATGTGAGCTGCTGGTTATGGCCGGTTTCAAAAAGGGGAAAGAATTCTGGCTGGATACAGCCGGTTTAAATGCTAAAGGGTTAAAGTCTGTTTTCCCTGTTAACAAGGGTTTACATGTTGTCACAGACTGAGCCAATACATTTTATCATGGCACCAGCACTAAGGTGGTTGTCATGTTCTCAATGCAACCAAAGAATCCTACTGACACATTGTTTGGTAGGTTTTTCTATCACTAGATGCCTTTCCTATGTTTTTCTATCACTAGATGCCTTTCCTAAGTTTTTCTATCACTAGATGCCTTTCCTAAGTTTTTCTATCACTAGATGCCTTTCCTAAGTTTTTCTATCACTAGATGCCTTTCCTAAGTTTTTCTATCACTAGATGCCTTTCCTATGTTTTTCTATCACTAGATGCCTTTCCTATGTTTTTCTATCACTAGATGCCTTTCCTAGGATTTTCTATCACTAGATGCCTTTCCTATGGTTTTCTATCACTAGATGCTTTCCTAGGTTTTTCTATCACTAGATGCCTTTCCTAAGTTTTTCTATCACTAGATGCCTTTCCTATGTTTTTCTATCACTAGATGCCTTTCCTAGGATTTTCTATCACTAGATGCCTTTCCTATGTTTTTCTATCACTAGATGCCTTTCCTATGTTTTTCTATCACTAGATGCCTTTCCTATGTTTTTCTATCACTAGATGCCTTTCCTATGTTTTTCTATCACTAGATGCCTTTCCTATGTTTTTCTATCACTAGATGCCTTTCCTAGGATTTTCTATCACTAGATGCCTTTCCTATGGTTTTTTATCACTAGATGCTTTCCTAGGTTTTTCTATCACTAGATGCTTTCCTAGGTTTTTCTATCACTAGATGCTTTCCTAGGTTTTTCTATCACTAGATGCTTTCCTAGGTTTTTCTATCACTAGATGCTTTCCTAGGTTTTTCTATCACTAGATGCTTTCCTAGGTTTTTCTATCACTAGATGCTTTCCTAGGTTTTTCTATCACTAGATGCTTTCCTAGGTTTTTCTATCACTAGATGCCTTTTCTATGTTTTTTTTATCACTAGATGCTTTCCTAGGATTTTCTATCACTAGATGCTTTCCTAGGTTTATCTATCACTAGATGCCTTTCCTATGTTTTTCTATCACTAGATGCTTTCCTAGGTTTTTCTATCACTAGATGCTTTCCTAGGTTTTTCTATCACTAGATGCTTTTCCTATGTTTTTCTATCACTAGATGCCTTTCCTGTTTTTCTATCACTAGATGCTTTCCTAGGTTTTTCTATCACTAGATGCTTTCCTAGGTTTTTCTATCACTAGATGCTTTCCTAGGTTTTTCTATCACTAGATGCCTTTCCTATGTTTTTCTATCACTAGATGCCTTTCCTATGTTTTTCTATCACTAGATGCCTTTCCTATGTTTTTCTATCACTAGATGCCTTTCCTAGGATTTTCTATCACTAGATGCCTTTCCTAGGATTTTCTATCACTAGATGCCTTTCCTAGGATTTTCTATCACTAGATGCCTTTCCTAGGTTTTTCTATCACTAGATGCCTTTTCTATGTTTTTCTATCACTAGATGCCTTTCCTAGGATTTTCTATCACTAGATGCTTTCCTAGGATTTTCTATCACTAGATGCTTTCCTAGGATTTTCTATCACTAGATGCTTTCCTAGGTTTTTCTATCACTAGATGCTTTCCTAGGATTTTCTATCACTAGATGCTTTTCCTATGTTTTTCTATCACTAGATGCCTTTCCTATGATTTTCTATCACTAGATGCCTTTCCTAGGTTTTTCTATCACTAGATGCCTTTCCTAAGTTTTTCTATCACTAGATGCTTTTCCTATGTTTTTCTATCACTAGATGCCTTTCCTATGTTTTTCTATCACTAGATGCTTTTCCTATGTTTTTCTATCACTAGATGCTTTTCCTATGTTTTTCTATCACTAGATGCTTTTCCTATGTTTTTCTATCACTAGATGCCTTTCCTATGTTTTTCTATCACTAGATGCTTTCCTACGATTTTCTATCACTAGATGCTTTCCTATGTTTTTCTATCACTAGATGCTTTCCTAGGGTTCCTATTTGACTTAAAATCTTCCAGCATATTTTTGTATAATAACCATATGTAATTTTAGTAATGAAATATTTAATAATTTTAATAAATCACTAAAAATTCATCATTAATTAATCAAAATAGAATGTATTTCAATAGAAATATGGTTAGAAAAGGGCTAATTTAAATTTGACATAAATAACCTAAATATCTTAACTGCCAATCTCAGAATGTTTGCAGCTCTTAAGATTTATCGAGAAAGCTAGATGTGGGGGTATTTTTGTCTATTGTGTGTGTGTGTGTGTTTTGTCTAATTTGTGTGTTGGTGTTTTTGTGTTTGTCTGTTGAGTGTGTGTGTTTTGTTTAATTTGTGTGTGTGTGTGTTTGTCTATTTTGTTTGTGTGTGCTTTTGTCTAATTTGTGTGTGTGTGTTTGTCTATTTTGTGGGTGTGTGTGCTTTTGTCTAATTTGTGTGTATGTGTGTGTTTGTCTACTGTGTTTGTGTTTTAATTTGACAAGAAATTAAACCTTCTTTCCTTGTCTTATTGAACTTTAATGATCAGATTGATTGAAGCTTTCATCTGAGTTATATTATTGTGTACTTGAAGGTTTTAATCAATACTTTTGTATGCGTTCAAGTTTCTAGTTTATATTTCAACAGAGAATGTATACTTATGTTGATGATACAACAAGACTGAATGGTGAAGAGGTTCACTTCACAATCAGTAGGTCCTGGGTTTGATTCCACTGTGTGGCCTAGTGGTAACAATGTTGGACTTATGATCATAATGTTGTTGTTTTGAGTCCTAGACTGATTGTGTGTTGTGTTTTTGAGCAAAACACTTCATTTCACATTGCTCCAGTATACTCAGTTGAAAGTGAGTACCAGCAATATCTGGGGGTTTAATCCTGCAATAAACTGGTGTCCTGTCCAGGGGGGAGTCTTGTACTCTCAGTCGCTTAATGCCACAAAAACTGGGATAAGCACTGGCCTGATGAGCCTCTGGGCTTTAGACAGATTTTTTTAATGGCATTTTGGGCCAATGTCATTTACCATAGTCTAAGTTTGACCCCATGCCTTGTGAGTGAAATTGGCTTGACAGAAACTGTTTGGAAGCCCATCAGATGGACCACTGTATCAGTAATTGAAAGGGTCAACCTTTTCACACACTGTTTGATTTTATTAAAAAATGTGTGTGTTGATACATATCAACAAGATCCCAGACCTCATTTGCTTACCCAGTGGAGTGTAACTCGTCAAATCAGACCAAAGAAATGATGTTTCTATTGGTCTTTCCAATTTCTGATACTATCTACCTGGTTGCCACTCACAGCAGGAAGAGTAATGTGAAACAATGTGTCTTGCTCAAGGATATTAAGGCATTGTCCTGCCTGGGAATCAAACTCATAACCTCATGATTGTGAATCCAACTCTCTGACCACTGAGTCACGCACCTTTGTGTGTTAGTAAAGTAAAAGTCAAAGTAATAGGTCACTAAGTACATTTAATTGTAGAACTGGAATAGAAAGGTCCTATGTTGGTTTCCATGAGTGTTTCTGGAGCTTGATCAATGGAACAGCCTGCTGCTCATGATATTAGTAAGTGGCCCAGCATTCTAAAGATACATCTGAACCTCTCAAAGTCAATGAGACAGGATCGAAATCTTTGGTGTTATGCAGTAATACAGAAGACACGCCTTCCCATGTGCACGGACTCAAACATACGTCTAGTAGGGACTTCTTAACCACTATACCCCCATCCACCCATTACTGTTCACACCACCCTTACACTGTAAACAAAATAAATCCAGCCCACACTGTAAAGTGGTTGTGTAAGAGTCGCAACAAAAAGCACCCAGCCCACACTGTAAAGTGGTCGTGTAAGAGTCACAACAAAAAGCACCCAGCCCACACTGTAAAGTGGTCGTGTAAGAGTCACAACAAAAAGCACCCAGCCCACACTGTAAAGTGGTCATGTAAGAGTCGCAACAAAAAGCACCCAGCCCACACTGTAAAGTGGTCGTGTAAGAGTCACAACAAAAAGCACCCAGCCCACACTGTAAAGTGGTCGTGTAAGAGTCACAACAAAAAGCACCCAGCCCACACTGTAAAGTGGTCATGTAAGAGTCGCAACAAAAAGCACCCAGCCCACACTGTAAAGTGGTCATGTAAGAGTCGCAACAAAAAGCACCCAGCCCACACTGTAAAGTGGTCCTGTAAGAGTCACAACAAAAAGCACCCAGCCCACACTGTAAAGTGGTCGTGTAAGAGTCACAACAAAAAGCACCCAGCCCACACTGTAAAGTGGTCGTGTAAGAGTCACAACAAAAAGCACCCAGCCCACACTGTAAAGTGGTCGTGTAAGAGTCACAACAAAAAGCACCCAGCCCACACTGTAAAGTGGTCGTGTAAGAGTCACAACAAATAGCACCCAGCCCACACTGTAAAGTGGTCGTGTAAGAGTCACAACAAAAAGCACCCAGCACATACTGTAAATGTGGTTGGTGTCATGAAGGGCATCCAGCTGTAATCTAGCCAGAAACATTTCTATATGAGCAAGACACGGTCACCTGACCCAACTTGCCTCAAATGGTACAACCCGTCTAACCCATGCTAACGTGGAAAATAGACATTAAATGATGATGATGATGATTCAGTGTGACACTGTGTGTGTGTGACAAAGCCATCCCTTTGAATTACAAGTAATACTCCATCTGTCAGGCTCCCAAAGTTTGTAAAGATCCAGAACAAATAGCACAATGGCATGTTATCCAATGCTCTACCGATTCTGCCAATTCACCGCCCTCGTATTTATTACTACATAAAAACCAATCCTAATGTAATCAGTTTTACTAATCTCCAACTTATCCATCATAGCATTTAAATCTTTATCTTAATTAATCCATTGCTCTTATTGATATTCCATTACACTGTGGCTATACTGGGGCACTATCTTGGTTTAGTTGATCATATCAACCCCAGTACTGTTTTACTGGTTTCAGCCGTTAGACTGTGGCCATTCTGGGGCACCACATTACTGGTGTCAGCCATTAGACTGGTCATGCTGGGGCATTGTCTTGATTTAGTTGAACATATCAACCCCAGTACTGTTTTACTGGTTTCAGCCATTATACTGTGGCCATGCTGGGGCGCCAGCTTACTGGTGTCAGCCATTATACTGTGGCCATGCTGGGGCGCCAGCTTACTGGTGTCAGCCATTATACTGTGGCCATGCTGGGGCGCCAGCTTACTGGTGTCAGCCATTATACTGTGGCCATGCTGGGGGCGCCAGCTTACTGGTGTCAGCCATTATACTGTGGCCATGCTGAGGCGCCAGCTTACTGGTGTCAGCCATTATACTGTGGCCATGCTGGGGCGCCAGCTTACTGGTGTCAGCCATTATACTGTGGCCATGCTGGGGCGCCAGCTTACTGGTGTCAGCCATTATACTGTGGCCATGCTGGGGCGCCAGCTTACTGGTGTCAGCCATTATACTGTGGCCATGCTGGGGCGCCAGCTTACTGGTTTCAGCCATTATACTGTGGCCATGCTGGGGCGCCAGCTTACTGGTGTCAGCCATTATACTGTGGCCATGCTGGGGCGCCAGCTTACTGGTGTCAGCCATTATACTGTGGCCATGCTGGGGCGCCAGCTTACTGGTGTCAGCCATTATACTGTGGCCATGCTGGGGCGCCAGCTTACTGGTGTCAGCCATTATACTGTGGCCATGCTGAGGCGCCAGCTTACTGGTGTCAGCCATTATACTGTGGCCATGCTGGGGCGCCAGCTTACTGGTGTCAGCCATTATACTGTGGCCATGCTGGGGCACCAGCTTACTGGTGTCAGCCATTATACTGTGGCCATGCTGGGGCGCCAGCTTACTGGTGTCAGCCATTATACTGTGGCCATGCTGGGGCGCCAGCTTACTGGTGTCAGCCATTATACTGTGGCCATGCTGGGGCGCCAGCTTACTGGTGTCAGCCATTATACTGTGGCCATGCTGGGGCGCCAGCTTACTGGTTTCAGCCATTATACTGTGGCCATGCTGGGGCGCCAGCTTACTGGTGTCAGCCATTATACTGTGGCCATGCTGGGGCGCCAGCTTACTGGTGTCAGCCATTATACTGTGGCCATGCTGGGGCGCCAGCTTACTGGTGTCAGCCATTATACTGTGGCCATGCTGGGGCACCAGCTTACTGGTGTCAGCCATTAAACTGTGGCCATGCTGGCCAGCTACCACTGCAGGTCGGCTCCCGCCATGCACCAGCTCCTGCCATGGGCTGGCTCTCACCATGGGCTCACCATCATCTGTCATAAGTCAGCTGATCTGAGGCTACACAACCACAATTACTACATATATTCGAATATAA
Source organism: Eledone cirrhosa (assembly GCA_964016885.1). Classification (NCBI taxonomy): domain Eukaryota; kingdom Metazoa; phylum Mollusca; class Cephalopoda; order Octopoda; family Eledonidae; genus Eledone; species Eledone cirrhosa. Next base: position 20,868,316 of record OZ024762.1, read on the forward strand.
GGCGAGGAATATGTGACCACCATATCTATGGTAGAAGTGTGTGCGTGGGGGACGGGAATTGACTTATATTAGGGGTCAATATTTTGACAAATTTCACCAACTTCAAATTCTACATAAATAAGGTTTGGATTTTTGGCCCCTTTCTCAGACATAAAATAGTGGGGTCAGCTTAGCTTTGACTATATATGGTAATCCTAATAAAACTTGATCTCTTGCTGCGAAATATTGATTCTTTATATTTTTTTTTTTATTATAGAGAAATATTGAATTGATACAAGTGAAACCTGTTGATTTCCTAAAGGTTGTTTAACAACTTCCTGTCGTTGCTATGGGTTTCGCCTCTGTAGGTTTAACAACTTCCTGTATTGTTGTTGCTATGGTTTACACTTCTATAGGTTTAACAACTTCCTGTGTTGTTGCTATGGTTACACCTACATTGTTGTTGCCATGGTTTACACCTACATTGTTGTTGCTACGGTTTACACCTTCATTGTTGTTGCCATGGTTCACACCTACATTGTCGTTGCCATGGTTCACACCTACATTGTCGTTGCCATGGTTTATACCTACATTGTCGTTGCTACGGTTTACACCTTCATTGTCGTTGCCATGGTTCACACCTACATTGTCGTTGTCATGGTTCACACCTACATTGTCGTTGCCATGGTTCACACCTACATTGTCGTTGCTACGGTTCACACCTACATTGTCGTTGCCATGGTTTATACCTACATTGTCGTTGCCATGGTTCACACCTACATTGTCGATGCCATGGTTCACACCTACATTGTCGTTGCCATGGTTCACACCTACATTGTCGTTGCCATGGTTCACACCTACATTGTCGTTGCTACGGTTCACACCTACATTGTCGTTGCCATGGTTTATACCTACATTGTCGTTGCCATGGTTTACACCTACATTGGCGTTGCCATGGTTCACACCTACATTGTCGTTGTCATGGTTTACACCTACATTGTCGTTGCCATGGTTTACACCTACATTGTCGTTGCCATGGTTCACACCTACATTGTTGTTGCTATGGTTTACACCTACATTGTTGTTGCTATGGTTTACACCTACATTGTCGTTGCTACGGTTTACACCTACATTGTCGTTGCTACGGTTTACACCTACATTGTCGTTGCCATGGTTTACACCTACATTGTCGTTGCCATGGTTCACACCTACATTGTCGTTGTCATGGTTTACACCTACATTGTCGTTGCCATGGTTTACACCTACATTGTCGTTGCTACGGTTTACACCTACATTGTCGTTGCCATGGTTTACACCTACATTGTCGTTGCCATGGTTTACACCTACATTGTCGTTGCCATGGTTCACACCTACATTGTCGTTGTCATGGTTTACACCTACATTGTCGTTGCCATGGTTTACACCTACATTGTCGTTGCTACGGTTTACACCTACATTGTCGTTGCCATGGTTTACACCTACATTGTCGTTGCCATGGTTTACACCTACATTGTCGTTGCCATGGTTCACATCTACATTGTCGTTGCCATGGTTCACATCTACATTGTCGTTGCCATGGTTCACACCTACATTGTCGTTGCCATGGTTCACACCTACATTGTCGTTGCCATGGTTCACACCTACATTGTCGTTGCCATGGTTCACACCTACATTGTCGTTGCCATGGTTTACACCTACATTGTCGTTGCTACGGTTTACACCTACATTGTCGTTGCCATGGTTCACACCTACATTGTCGTTGCCATGGTTCACACCTACATTGTCGTTGCCATGGTTCACACCTACATTGTCGTTGCCATGGTTCACACCTACATTGTCGTTGCTACGGTTTACACCTACATTGTCGTTGCCATGGTTCACACCTACATTGTCGTTGCCATGGTTCACACCTACATTGTCGTTGCCATGGTTCACACCTACATTGTCATTGCCATGGTTCACACCTACATTGTCGTTGCCATGGTTCACACCTACATTGTCGTTGCCACGGTTCCCACCTACATTGTCGTTGCCACGGTTCACACCTACATTGTCGTTGCCATGGTTCACACCTACATTGTCGTTGCCAGGTTTCACACCTACATTGTCGTTGCCATGGTTCACACCTACATTGTCGTTGCCATGGTTCACACCTACATTGTCGTTGCCATGGTTTACACCTACATTGTCGTTGCCATGGTTCACACCTACATTGTCGTTGCTACGGTTTACACCTACATTGTCGTTGCCATGGTTCACACCTACATTGTCGTTGCCATGGTTCACACCTACATTGTCGTTGCCATGGTTCACACCTACATTGTCTTTGCCATGGTTCACACCTACATTGTCGTTGCTACGGTTTACACCTACATTGTCGTTGCCATGGTTCACACCTACATTGTCGTTGCCATGGTTCACACCTACATTGTCGTTGCCACGGTTCACACCTACATTGTCGTTGCCACGGTTCACACCTACATTGTCGTTGCCATGGTTCACACCTACATTGTCGTTGCCACGGTTCACACCTACATTGTCGTTGCCATGGTTCACACCTACATTGTCGTTGCCAGGTTTCACACCTACATTGTCGTTGCCATGGTTCACACCTACATTGTCGTTGCCATGGTTCACACCTACATTGTCGTTGCCATGGTTCACACCTACATTGTCGTTGCCATGGTTCACACCTACATTGTCGTTGCCATGGTTTACACCTACATTGTCGTTGCCATGGTTCACACCTACATTGTCGTTACCATGGTTCACACCTACATTGTCGTTGCTATGGTTCACACCTACATTGTCGTTGCTATGGTTCACACCTACATTGTCGTTGCTACGGTTTACACCTACATTGTCGTTGCCATGGTTCACACCTACATTGTCGTTGCTATGGTTCACACCTACATTGTCGTTGCCATGGTTTACACCTACATTGTCGTTGCCATGGTTCACACCTACATTGTCGTTGCCATGGTTCACACCTACATTGTCGTTGCTATGGTTCACACCTACATTGTCGTTGCCATGGTTTATACCTACATTGTCGTTGCTACGGTTTACACCTACATTGTCGTTGCTATGGTTCACACCTACATTGTCGTTGCCATGGTTTATACCTACATTGTCGTTGCCATGGTTTACACCTACATTGTCGTTGCCATGGTTCACACCTACATTGTCGTTGCCATGGTTCACACCTACATTGTCGTTGCTATGGTTCACACCTACATTGTCGTTGCCATGGTTTATACCTACATTGTCGTTGCTACGGTTTACACCTACATTGTCGTTGCCATGGTTCACACCTACATTGTCGTTGCCATGGTTTACACCTACATTGTCGTTGCCATGGTTCACACCTACATTGTCGTTGCCATGGTTCACACCTACATTGCCGTTGTCATGGTTCACACCTACATTGTCGTTGCCATGGTTCACACCTACATTGTCGTTGCCATGGTTCACACCTACATTGTCGTTGCCATGGTTCACACCTACATTGTCGTTGCCATGGTTCACACCTACATTGCTTAGTTTGTGAAGACCTGTCCAGCCCTTTCTAGCTGGGGAAATGGATATTAAATTATATATATGTGTATGCAGCATCATCATCATCATCATCATCATACATCCGCTTTTCCCTGCTTGCAAGGGTGGGACGGGAACTGATTCTGGCTTGATCTCTACAGCTGGATGCCCTCCCTAACACCAACCTCATTTACAGTGAGTGCTGGGTGCTTTTTTGCCGTGGCACCCCCACGACCACTTTACAGTGGAATGATAGGGACCCCAGTCCCTATCATCTCATTTATACAGCTGAGTAAACTGGAGCAATGTGAAATAAAGTGTCTTGCTCAAGGAAACAACACATCACCCGGTCTGGGAATTGAACTCGCACCCTTTCAATTGCGAGTTCAATATATATATTTAACGTCTGCAGTGCTGAGATTGGGTGACCACAAATCAGGAGAGTACTCTATGCACAAGAAGAAGCAGTAGTTATAGAGAAAGGTAAAAACCCGGCAGTGGTGCTTAATGGGTTTGGTTTGTATTTGGCAAGACTTTTCAAGAATGTACACTCTTGAAAGGGCTTGCTGAATATGAACTGAAATCTCGAGGCGTTGCGGTCAGGTTTTTACCTTTGTCTATCCACATACATATGTGTGGGTGTATGTATATACAGAGAGAGGGAGAGAGAGAGTGTGTGTATGTCTTTATTGAATAGATACCTTTTTAGAAAAGATTATTTGAAAATAAAAAAAATCCTTCCAAATAATTTCTATTTAACATTTGATAATTATTTTTGTAAGATTTTTTTTTGTTAGTTTTAAATCTAATTTCCTTATTCACATTTCACATTCAATAGTTCTGTTTATAATTTGGGATTTAAACAAAAAATATTTGATTTAAATGGTAAATTTAATATATTCCAATTGTTGTTTTTTTTTTTTTTTTAATAAAAAAAATAAGATTTTATATTTTATGGGCCCCTAAAATCTGAGAAATGTTGTTCTTTTACTGATTAACCCCTCCCCCTACCCCAGCAAACCTAAACTGTTGAATAATTAATATTATCACGCAGCAGAGAATTATTTCAAAGGTTATC
>OZ024762.1:20877909-20885409 GCA_964016885.1 Eledone cirrhosa
GATTGAAACTCAATGCAGACAGCTGGAATGAATGCCACAAAGTCTTCTGTTCAATGTTCTAATGACTCTGCCAATTCTCTGCCTCATTACTGATAGACGACAGTTGATATTACTGTATATATTCATGTATAAGTCACACCACCATTTTACATTATACCTTCTCAAGCACGTCTTCCATCAGGTCCTGTCAGAAGCAAATGTCTCCCATTGATCTGGCTGGATCCCCAAGCGAGATCAGCCAAGCTCATGGATGTTATCCAACCATCTTGCTTGGGGTCTACCCCTGGGTCTCTTGTTGGTTGTTTTTTTTTTTTTGCCTGTAAAATCTGTCCAGTGATTCGTTCCCGAGACATTCTAACTCCATGTCTGTAATATCTTAGCCGTGTCCTCTCAATTCGGAGAAGAAGCAACTCTCTGATCTCCAAGCTACACACTCTATTGAGCAACATTACTCCAAAGACCCTTTGGAGGAACCCTATTTTGGCGACGTGTATTCTAACCATGTGTCCATAATATCAGAGCTGTGTTCCCTCATTTTGGAGAAGTAGCAACTCTATTTGCAGCGAGTCTCTAAGCTATGCGATCTTTTACATTATACCACATTTTGAAATTAGATACTGTAGGATCAGTAGAGATGTCACATTTTGACTTTACATATATTTTTGTGGAAGTGTGACAAATGTTTAAGTGTATATCTACAGTGTGAGAGATGTGTGTGTGTATATATGTGTGTATGTATGGTAATTTAACCAACATCTATAGTGGGACATATGTGTATATATGGTAATTTAACCATCTATAGTGTATATATATATGTGGGTATATGTGTTTGTGTATATGGTAATTTAACCATCTATAGTGTATACATATGTGGGTATATGTGTTTGTGTATATGGTAATTTAACCATCTATAGTGTATACATATGTGGGTATATGTGTTTGTGTATATGGTAATTTAACCATCTATAGTGTATATATATGTGGGTACATGTGTTTGTGTATATGGTAATTTAACCATCTATAGTGTATACATATGTGGGTATATGTGTTTGTGTATATGGTAATTTAACCATCTATAGTGTATATATATGTGGGTACATGTGTTTGTGTATATGGTAATTTAACCATCTATAGTGTATACATATGTGGGTATATGTGTTTGTGTATATGGTAATTTAACCATCTATAGTGTATATATATGTGGGTACATGTGTTTGTGTATATGGTAATTTAACCATCTATAGTGTATATATATATGTGGGTATATGTGTTTGTGTATATGGTAATTTAACCATCTATAGTGTATATATATATATATATATGTGGGTATATGTGTTTGTGTATATGGTAATTTAACCATCTATAGTGTATATATGTGTGTATATGTGTTTGTGTATATGGTAATTTAACCAACATCTATATCTGTTGAATTAATAGAGCATCACACATATATGCTTTTATTTCATTTTCTGTTAGTTAAGTGTTTGTGTACTTATGTGTTGTTTGTTTGCACGTTCGTGTGTGTTTAAATATGAGCATTTGTTTGTGTGTGTGTATAAATACAAACCAACTGGTATGGAGATGTGATGCACATGGATGATGGTCACTAAGGGAGAAATGCCAGGAGATGCCAGTGGAAAAAAGCTGCACTAGAGGAAGACCAATAGACCAAGAAAAACCTGAGCAGAAATGGCTAGAGCTGATCTCTAAACTCTGAACCATATAGAGATGATGATGATGAAAGAATGCTACAAGTGATGGGAGGCTATGGTGGAAAGGACCTGTTTAACCCATGCAAGCATGGAAAAGTGGAAGATGATAAAATAGTGATGATCATGATCATGATTACTCATTTAACTGGCACACACACTACTGTAGTGTGCGTGTCTAGTTTAGAATAAGAGGTCATTAAAAGTGTTGGTGTCAGGAAGTGCATCCAGCTGTAAAACATTGCCCCAGAAATGACTCCCTCATGCATATGAACCCTGTTATAAGGGCTCACAAAACTAGCTCCTGCTTTAGTAGGGAATGTGGCTGTAACCCTTTTGTTACTATACTGCCTGAAATCACTCCTTGTTCTATGATATAAGTCTCATTACTTTAACCCTTTCCTGACCATATTTCTAATGAAATACACTATTTTAATTAATTAATGAAGACTTTTGGAGGATTTACTAAAATCATTAATCATTTGATTACTAAGATAGTAACTTAATGTAAGGTTCTTATATAAAATTATGTTGGAAGATTTTAATTTAAATTGGAAACCTTTAAAATGGCTGGTTTGATTTCATAGAACCAGAGCTGGTAATTAAAGGGTTAAAATGGATGGTTTTATTTCATAGAACCAGAGCCAGTTTTGCCTGGTTGGTAACTAGAGGGTTAAAATGGATGGTTTGATTTCAAAGAACCAGGGCCAGGTTGGTAACTAAAGGGTTAAGCTGTTTATATTTATCTGAAAACCCTCCATCACAATTATATTTAAGAACCTTTTTTAAGATATTTTCCAAACACCAGTTTAATTATGAGAACATTAATTTACTAAATTCTCTGAATTATTGATTCTTTTCAAAATAAATTGAAACAAATACACTGTCTTTCATTAGGAATACAGTAACAAGAGGGTTTAAAAAAAAACTTTTAATATTCGTCGAATTGTAAATATTTTCCGCAATTTTTTTATGCCTTTTTTCGTGGCAATAAATATTCTTCACACTTTTTAATGCTAAATTATTAATAACTGTATTTGCCGGCCTATATTTTATGTTATGTTTTGAAGTTTATAACCATTTTTATGGACCACATCCAATATTCGCGGTTTTTCACTCTTCGCAAGTGCTCTTGGAATGTACCCCTTACTAATACCATGGGACAACTGTGTGTATATATGTATATATATATATATCATCATCATCGTTTAACGTCTATCTGCCACGCTAGCATGGGTTTAGACAGGAATTGTCCCACTTGAAGCAAGATTGGTTGTCTCGCTCATAGAGGACTGTCTGGCGGGTTTTCTACGGCTGGATGCCCTTCCTAACACCAACCACGTTTACAGTGTGGACTGTGTTTTTTTTTTTTTTTTGTCGTGACACCTACACAACCTCATTTATTTAGGACTGGATGTTGTATATATCATCATCATCGTTTAACGTCCATCTTCCACGCTAGCATGGGTTTAGACGGGAATTGTTCCCCTTGAGGCGAGATTGGTCGTCTCGCTCGTATAGGACTGCCTGGCAGGTTTTCTACGGCTGGATACCCTTCCTAACACCAACCACATTTACAGTGTGGACTGGGAGGTTTTTACCATGTTACTACACGGCCACATTACAGCGTGGACTGTGTGTTTTTTTTGTCGTGACACCTACATGACCGCATTTATTTAGGACTGGATGTTTTATATATATATATATATATACATATAATATATAAGATCAAAAGATGGTTAAAGGAGTTCCATGTATTTTATTATGCGCATTTCAAAAACAAACATCATCATGCAATAATATTTGTGTTTTCATCAGATAAAACAGGAGAACATGATACGAAGGCTAAAAAACACTTGTGGATAGTGCAGTTTTAAATCCACAAGTGTTTTTTAGCCTTCATATCATGTTCTCCTGTTTTATCTGATGAAAACACAAATATTATTGCATGATGATGTTTGTTTTTGAAATGCGCATAATAAAATACATGGAACTCCTTTAACCATCTTTTGATCTTATATATTATGTATACTCCAGTCCTACAAACTGTAGAGTGCTTCTTATCCGATATCTGCATTGCTTTATTGTACTACAATAAAACTCACCTCCTACATATATACATATATATATATATATATTAGGTTGTTCAGTTATATAATATGTAGGTTCCTTGAGTTGTGTTGGGGGGAGGGGTAACCACAATTAAAAGAGGTACTCAGTACATTGGTAGAGTATAGGCATCTTTATTATATATAGAAATGACTTCTACAGGACTAGAACTGTTTCATTTGTATGTGTGTGTATTGATATATATATTTGTGTGAGTATGATAATTTTCCCTGCTATGGTGTATAATTATGTGTGTATATGTCTGTGTATATATGAGTGCACATGTGTACATAGACACGAAAGTGAAAGAGGCTGTTAGAATGATTGTTTCATCTGTAATATAACATCCAATTGTCGTAGTTCAACTAATTATCTACATTTTAATATCAAAAGGGAATCAACATATATATATATATATATATATATATATATATATGTATTTCACGGCTCAGAAATGCTTCTTTCTTTGAGCTAATTAATTGTAACGGACTGTTTGAGTTTATAACTCTAAATATTATATAATATATATATATATATATATACAGTAAGGTGGAGGAGTCAATTAAGGCCAAAAAGCAGGCTTGGAAAGTATGGCGGGATGGGGGAAGTAGAGAAGACTATCAAGTGGCCAGGAGGGAAGCTAGGAGACAAGTGTACTTCGCAAGAAGGGAAGCAGAGGAAAGAAAGTTCAAGCATGTTCTACAACGTGAGGACCAAAAACGTGAGGTGTTCAGGATTGCCAGGCAATGTGTCAAGGAAAACCGTGATATTGTCGGGGAGAAGTGTGTACTTAACGATGATGGCATACTTGCCATCACCGACGCTGATAAGAAGGTAGCTTGGAAGTGTCATTACGAAAGGCTTCTAAATGAGAACAAATGGGAGAAAGACAGTCTCCCCCAGATCGATCCAATAGAGGGACCAGCAGTGTTAGTTGAAGGTAGTATAATAAGTAAGGCAATCAAAGATATGAAGACGGGTAAGGCGGCTGGGCCTTCGGAAATAGTTGCTGAGATGCTGAAGGCATCTGGTTCGGTGGGACACACCATGGTCACCCGGATAGTTAACCAAGTCGTACAGAATGGGGTTGTTCCGAAGGAATGGCGTAGCAGCATCATCGTTAACTGCTATAAGGGAAAAGGAGATGCCCTAGATAGGAGTAACTATAGAGGCATTAAATTAATCGACCAGGTCATGAAGGTCACAGAAAAAGTAATAGCGCAACTAATCAGAGAGAGAATTGATCTAGATGAAATGCAGTTCGGGTTTGTGTCAGGCAAAAGTACCACAGACGCTCTTTTCATTGTACGACAACTACAGGAGAAGTACCTAGCTAAAAGTAAACCCCTATACTTAGCTTTCGTCGACTTGGAGAAAGCCTTCGACAGAGTCCCCCGTTCCATTATCTGGTGGTCTCTTAGAAAACTAGGTGTTGACGAATGGCTTGTGAGAGCTATACAAGCCATGTATAAAGAAACAGTCAGTAAGGTTAGAATTAACAACGAATATAGTGAAGAGTTTAGCGTAAAAGTTGGTGTCCATCAGGGCTCTGTTCTTAGCCCCCTACTATTTATTATTGCCCTTCAGGCTGTAACAGAGGAGTTCAAGACCGGCTGCCCATGGGAACTCCTATACGCAGATGATCTAACGCTCATAGCTGAATCAATGACCGAACTAGAAAAGAAATTCCAAACATGGAAGCACGGCCTAGAATCAAAAGGCCTTAAAATTAACCTGGCTAAGACTAAAGTTCTAGTTTGTAGGAAAGAAAATAAGGCGGCGGTCCCATCTGGGAAATGGCCATGCTCAGTGTGTAGGAAAGGCGTAGGTAGAAACTCCATTTTATGTCCCAAATGCAAAGTATGGGTGCATAAAAGATGTAGTGGGATCACAGGTAAGCTAACTAAGAACATAGATTTTACATGTGGCCGGTGCTCTGGTGCAATAAGTAGCAGCAAGTGCCCACAAAATACTAGCTCCTTCAACTGCGCAGAGGGTTCTATAGAAATAGTGGACAGCTTCCGTTATCTGGGTGACAAAATCAGCAGTGGGGGAGGGTGCTCTGAAAGTACAGTAGCTAGAGTCAGAACTGGATGGAAAAAGTTCAGAGAGCTTATACCACTATTAGCCGCTAGAGGGTTCTCCCTGAAAATGAAAGGCAGGTTATACGATGCCTGCATACGAACAGCAATGCTGCATGGCAGTGAGACCTGGGCATTGTGTGCAGAGGATATACGCAGACTAGAGAGGAACGAAGCTTGCATGCTCCGCTGGATGTGCAATAGTAATATACGTGAACGGCAAAGCATAAACGAACTAAGGAAAAAATTAGAAATAAGAGGGATCAGATGTTGTTTACTCGAGAGAAGGCTACGTTGGTACGGTCACGTGATGCGCATGAAAGACGACAGCTGTATAACAAAGTGCAGGGCAATAAAGATAGACGGTAGCCACGGAGTAGGCAGACCCAGAAAAACATGGAACGAGCTGATAAATTCCGACCTCACACGCTTACACCTCTCCAAGACAATGTCACTGGACCGAGACCTTTGGCGGTACTCAGTAATAGAGAAGACCCGCCTTACCTAAATACAAAGTAAAAACCTACTACAGTCAGTAGGCATCTCTATCAAAACACACCCCCGTCCCACCACCTCCACCCCACCCACACCGCCCCTTTCAATGTAAAGTTATGTTGGTCCCACAACATCCAGGCCGAAACAAATGAGATCGTGTAGGTGTCACGACAAAAAACACACAGTCCACGCTGTAAATGTGGCCGTGTAGGCAACACGGTAAAAACCTCCCAGCCCCACACTGTAAATGTGGTTGGTGTTAGGAAGGGCATCCAGCTGTAGAAAACCCGCCAGACATCCACGCTGTAATGTGGCCGTGTAGGCAACACGGTAAAAACCTCCCAGCCCCACACTGTAAATGTGGTTGGTGTTAGGAAGGGCATCCAACTGTAGAAAACCCGCCAGACAGTCCTATGCGAGCAAGACAACCACTCTTGCCTCAAGTGGGAAAACCCCCGTCCAAACCCATGCAAGCGTGGAACACGGACGCTAAACCTGATGATGATGATGATGATGATATATATATATATATATACTCACACACACACATATATATATACTTTTACATGTATATATATACACACACACACATCTACAGGAGAAGTACCTAGCTAAAGGTAAACCCCTCTACTTAGCTTTTGTCGACTTGGAGAAAGCCTTCGACAGAGTCCCCCGCTCCATTATCTGGTGGGCTCTTAGAAAACTAGGCGTTGACGAATGGCTTGTGAGGGCTATACAAGCCATGTATAAAGAAACAGTCAGCAAGGTTAGAATTAACAACGAATATAGTGAAGAGTTTAGCGTAAAAGTTGGCGTCCATCAGGGCTCTGTTCTCAGTCCACTACTATTTATTATTGCCCTTCAGGCTATAACAGAGGAGTTCAAGACAGGCTGCCCATGGGAACTCCTATACGCAGACGACCTGACACTCATAGCGGAATCAATGGCCGAGCTAGAGAAGAAATTCCAAACATGGAAGCACGGCCTAGAGTCAAAAGGACTTAAAATTAACCTGGCTAAGACCAAAGTACTAGTTTGTAGGAAAGAAAACAAGGCGGCGGTCCCTTCTGGGAAATGGTCGTGCTCGGTGTGTAGGAAAGGCGTAG
>OZ024762.1:20890409-20905409 GCA_964016885.1 Eledone cirrhosa
CTCCATGGAACAAACTACCTGCATCAGTTGTTAGCTGTCGAGACACTGCATCCTTTAAGGCCTCCATGGAACAAACTACCTGCATCAGTTGTTAGCTGTCGAGACACTGCATCCTTTAAGGCCTCCATGGAACAAACTACCTGCATCAGTTGTTAGCTGTCGAGACACTGCATCCTTTAAGGCCTCCATGGAACAAACTACCTGCATCAGTTGTTAGCTGTCGAGACACTGCATCCTTTAAGGCCTCCATGGAACAAACTACCTGCATCAGTTGTTAGCTGTCGAGACACTGCATCCTTTAAGGCCTCCATGGAACAAACTACCTGCATCAGTTGTTAGCTGTCGAGACACTGCATCCTTTAAGGCCTCCATGGAACAAACTACCTGCATCAGTTGTTAGCTGTCGAGACACTGCATCCTTTAAGGCCTCCATGGAACAAACTACCTGCATCGGTTGTTAGCTGTCGAGACACTGCATTCTTTAAGGCCTCCATGGAACAAACTACCTGCATCGGTTGTTAGCTGTCGAGACACTGCATCCTTTAAGGCCTCCATGCTTCCCGAGATCCGCCAACACTACAGTTAACACATACACACATTTACTTCCCTGACATTTGTGTATTATTCTATGTACTATACATACACCTTTGACGAGTTGTAGTGCACCTGAGCACTTTACACAATAATTTCATTATTAAAGGCAGTGGATTGGCAGCATCGGTAGAGCGTTGGACAACATGCTTTGCAGCATTGAGTTACGGTCTTTTATGTTCTGTGTTCGAATCCCGCCGAGGTTAACTTTGCCTTTCGTTCTGATGGGGTTGATAAAATAAAGTACCAGTAACATACTGGGGTTGATTTAATCGACTTTCCATTTCCCCCAAATTACTGGCTTTGTGCCTATACTAGAAATCATTATTATCAAGGGCAGTGGATTGGCACTATCGGTGGAGAGTCGGACGCCATGCTTTCCAGCATAGTTACGTCCCTTTACGATCTGAGTTCAAATCCCGCCGAGGTTGACTTTGCCTTTCATCCTTACGTGGTCGATAAAATAAAGTACCAGTAATGCACTGGGTAATTGCTGGCCTTGTGCCAAAAAGTAGAACCAATTATTATTATTATTATTAAATATGCAGACCTTGCAGGTGCTATTAGAACTTATCGCCATATAGAGACAGAAGTCCTGCCAATCGTTAATAGGGTTAGGGTGTTAGGCGCAGTCTCTAAATCTCTTACATCTTTCATCAAAATGTCTCGGGATCCCCGACTTCATAGGCAGTGCCCAAACCTCTACCATCACTAGCACTCCCAGAATCCTACAAGGACTGATTTTAGGCCAATTACATGCTTCACTGAGCAACTGATTGCTAGAGAAACCTTGCGAAAAAAAAACAAAAAAAATATTACTATTATTATTATTGTTCATTGGGCGGTGGATTGGCAGTATCGGTGGAGCATCAGACAACGTTTTGTAACATAGTTATGGCCCTTTACGTTCTGAGTTCAAATCCCGCCGAGGTTAACTTTGCCTTTCATCCTTACGGGGTCGATAAAATAAAGTACCAGTAATACACTGGGGGCAATGTAATTGACTTTCCCTTTCTTCTCCCTCCAAAATTGCTGGCCTTGTGCCTATATCAGAAATCATTATTTTTATTGTTCATTTCATTCTGGCCTTGTTCCGAAATTAGAAACCGTTATTTATTTCACTAATGAATCTGAATGTAAAAAAAAAAAAAAAAGAATGCCAGAATTCTAATTTGCACCTGAAATATCTTAACCACTGATTAATCTGTTATTGATGTTGTTGTTGTTGTTGTTGTTTACCTCAACACTTAATGACTTTCAAAAACAAACAAACCAACAATTTTATTCATTCATTTGTTTTTATTACCAAAAACAAACAAACAATATATATACACACACACACATATTTATGTGTATATTTACATATATATATATATACACACACACACTTGTGTGTGTAACAAATATTTTTAAAAAATCAACACACATTTTAAAGTATTCCAATTTACTTCTATTTTTCCCCCCCATCACATTAACTATGAATTCAGTATATACAGCACATTATTATCATTGTGGATTGGCAGTATCGATAGAGGGTCGGACGCCATGTTTTGCAGCAAAGAGTTACGGCCCTTTATGGTCTGAGTTCAAATCCCGCCGAGGTTAACTTTGCCTTTCATCTTTACGGGGTCGATAAAATAAAACACCAGTAATACACTGAGATAATTGCTGGCCTTGTGCCAAAAGTAGAAACAATTATCATTATTATTACTTTGATAAGGGCGGTGGATTGGCAGTATCGGTAGAGGGTCGGACGCCATGCTTTGACGCATAGAGTTACGGCCCTTGCCATTCTGAGTTCAAATCCCGCCGAGGTTAACTTTGCCTTTCATCTTTACGGGGTCGATAAAATAAAGCACCAGTAATACACTGAGATAATTGCTGGCCTTGTACCAAAAGTAGAAACAATTATCATTATTATTACTTTGATATGTCGGTCATTGTTGTTATTTAACTGGAAAATTTGCCCTAATGTACATGAAGCTGCTACTTGCAGCCTCAGATATTCAGGATGTACAGGACGGTCCTTGTTGTTCTGTAGGCATGCATTCTGGAGTGTTCCATAAAGGGCGTATGGGATAATGTTCTTTAACCAGCCAAGGAAGCTCTTTGTCATCGTACCTAGTGCCCCCATGATGATGATGATGAGGAGGATTTGATCTCATGACAGTCCCAAATCATTTTCTTGCACTCTTGTGTCAAAGGGGCAAGCTATATCTATAATCAAGCAAGATCTGTTTTCCATTGTCAAAAACAACCAGGTCAGGCCTATTGTGTTCTAGTTCTTTGTCCGTTTGTATCCTGAAATCCCACAGCACCTTCCCCTGGTCGTTTTCTATCACCAACTCTGGCTTATGCTCATACCATTTCTCAGAATGAGGTAATTTGTTCAGTTTGCATAAATACTGGTGAATCACTTTTTCTATGATATCATGCCTCTATCCTTTATAGTGAGCCTGGGCTAGGTGTTTATACTTGGATGTGATGTGAGCTACAGTTTCCTTTCTCCACAGATCCTACAGAGTGGGCTAGCCTCTTCCTTGTCAATATGGTGTTTCATCCACTTCATTCTAAGGGCTTGCTCCTGTGTAGCCAGTAGCATTCCCTCTGTGGCTTTCTTAAGGTCTCCTTTTCTTAACCAGTTCCATGTCTGCAGATTTCTGAATTTTCTTTAAAAAGATGCTCTGAAGGGTCTTTTCATTCAGGTTGTTCTTCTTCTTTGTTGTTACTTCTTTCTTGGACATCCCCTAGTTTATTTTCTCCTCCGTCAATACAGCTCTAAGCTTTGGATTGTTAGTTTCAGACACATTTATGTAGACAGCACTTCTCCATCTGAACACAGTCCTCCATGCTGATTAGATCTCTTCCACATTCAGATCTCCTTAAGTACAGTTTATCAACATCACCCTTCTTATAAAATATACTGTACATGGTCAATAATTTCCCAAAAATGTATGGCCTTGTGCCTAAATCAGAAACCATTATCTCTATTATTATATATCATCATCATTGTTTAACGTCCATTTTCCATGCTAGCCTGGGTTAGATGGGTTGTCCCATTTGAGGTGAGTCAAGTTAAATGACTGTCTTACTCATACATAACTGTTTTTGGCTTGGTTTGGATGCACTTCCTAACACCAACCACATTTACTGTGTGAACTGGGTGCTTTTTGTTGTGACACCTACATGACCACTCACTTTACTGTGTGGATAGGGTGCTTCCTTTCATGATACCTATACAATCACTTTACAGTGTACACTAGGTGCTTTTTCTTGTGACATCTACACAACCACATTTCAGTGTGGACTGGATGCTTTTTGTTGTGACATCTACACGACCACATTACAGTGTGGACTGGATGCCTTTTGTCACAATACCAACACAACCACTTTACAGTATAGACTGGGTGCCTTTTGTCACAATACCAACACAACCACTTTCCAGTATAGGCTGGGTGCTTTTTGTCGCGATACCAAGACGGCCACTTTACAGTATAGGCTGGGTGCTTTTTGTCACAATACCAAGACGGCCACTTTACAGTATAGGCTGGGTGCTTTTTGTCACAATACCAAGACGGCCACTTTACAGTATAGGCTGGGTGCTTTTTGTCACAATACCAAGACGGCCACTTTACAGTATAGGCTGGGTGCTTTTTGTCACAATACCAAGACGGCCACTTTACAGTATAGGCTGGGTGCTTTTTGTCGCGATACCAAGACGGCCACTTTACAGTATAGGCTGGATGCTTTTTGTCGCGATACCAAGACGGCCACTTCACAGTATAGGCTGGGTGCTTTTTGTCGCAATACCAACACGGCCACTTTACAGTATAGGCTGGGTGCTTTTTGTCGCGATACCAAGACAGCCACTTTACAGTATAGGCTGGATGCTTTTTGTCGCGATACCAAGACGGCCACTTCACAGTATAGGCTGGGTGCTTTTTGTCACAATACCAAGACGGCCACTTTACAGTATAGGCTGGATGCTTTTTGTCGCGATACCAAGACGGCCACTTCACAGTATAGGCTGGGTGCTTTTTGTCGCGATACCAAGACGGCCACTTCACAGTGTAGGCTGGGTGCTTTTTCTCGCAATACCAACACGGCCACTTTACAGTATAGGCTGGGTGCTTTTTGTCACAATACCAAGACGGCCACTTTACAGTATAGGCTGGGTGCTTTTTGTCACAATACCAAGACGGCCACTTTACAGTATAGGCTGGGTGCTTTTTGTCACAATACCAAGACGGCCACTTTACAGTATAGGCTGGGTGCTTTTTGTCACAATACCAAGACGGCCACTTTACAGTATAGGCTGGGTGCTTTTTGTCGCGATACCAAGACGGCCACTTTACAGTATAGGCTGGATGCTTTTTGTCGCGATACCAAGACGGCCACTTCACAGTATAGGCTGGGTGCTTTTTGTCGCAATACCAACACGGCCACTTTACAGTATAGGCTGGGTGCTTTTTGTCGCGATACCAAGACAGCCACTTTACAGTATAGGCTGGATGCTTTTTGTCGCGATACCAAGACGGCCACTTCACAGTATAGGCTGGGTGCTTTTTGTCACAATACCAAGACGGCCACTTTACAGTATAGGCTGGATGCTTTTTGTCGCGATACCAAGACGGCCACTTCACAGTATAGGCTGGGTGCTTTTTGTCGCGATACCAAGACGGCCACTTCACAGTGTAGGCTGGGTGCTTTTTCTCGCAATACCAACACGGCCACTTTACAGTATAGGCTGGGTGCTTTTTGTTGCAATACCAAGACGGCCACTTTACAGTATATAGAGATATACAAATCTAAATCTTTGCTACTTAGAATTCCATCAGATGAAAAAGAGTATTAGAATTGGTGTAGATTGATTCAGTTGTTCGTATATCTAGATTTTAATTAAGGACTTTTTCCGAAATATATTTACAGCTAGTTGTTGCTTTGGTTTAATTGCTTATCTGAATAGTGTTTATTTTTTATTTTTGTATTTTTTTTTTATCATTTCATCTGTTTTGTTCTGATAATACTGCTAGTTTCTCTTACATAATCAATATCTTTTTCATTGTTATTTAGGTAACGTGTGTGTATGTATGTATATGTGTGGATATTTCTGTGTGTGCCATCATTCAAGGCTTGTTTTCTCTGCAAGCAAGGGTTGTGTATTTGTGTGTGTGTATGAATGTATGTAATCTCTGTAGTGTGTATATATGTGTGAATAAATATGTGTGTGTGTATTTATATATGTGAAAAAATATATATATATATATATACACACACACATGCATATATATATATTATTATACATTATATAGATATGCACACATATATACATAAGCAAGTATATATATATATATACTTATATCTATGTGTGCATATCTATATATAGTGTGTGTGTGTGTGTGTATATGTGTGCATATCTATATAATGTGTGTGTTATATATATATATATATATATATGTATATATATATGTATATATGCTTGTGTATGTATATATGTATATATATATATATATATGTATATATGTATATATGCTTGTGTATGTATATATGTATATATATATATATATATATGTATATATGTATATATGCTTGTGTATGTATATATGTATATATATATGTATGCTTGCATATGTGTATGTATATATGTATATGTGTGTGTGTGTTTTCTAAATCCACGCTACACCAAATAGAAATGTTGTCACTATGTAGACAATAGATTGTAAAACAGTGTTATGTAATCATCAGCTGCTTTGTCTGAGAGAGAATGGAAGTATCTGTAATATGAAAGAATGCTTTAGTTAACCTTTTCATCACCGTATTTCTAATTAAATACTTTATATTTTAATTAATTATTGAAGAATTTGGGAAAGATTTACTAAAATAATAATTTCATTTAGATTCTATTTGTAACATGACAATGAAATATTCTTGTATAAAATCATTTTGGAAGGTTTTCATTTAACTCTTAACATCCTCTATCGCATGAAACCACAGACATTCTTGAAAAATGTAAAATAGTAGTAGGAGTGCATCCAAATCCTAAATCATGAGCTTCTCACTTTTGATGGAGGAATCCCTCCCTGGTTGAGTTCCATTCCTCCCCATCTCAGGCTATACTGGGTCATGTGGGTCTGAGGTATCAGGTTAGATCATTGCATTATCTTGCCTTTGACTGCTGCCTCAGTGTTCACTGTCTCAGCATCCACTGTCTCCGTGTTTACAGTCTCAGCATCCACAGTCTCAGTGTTCAGTCTCAGTATTCACAGTCTCGCCATTCAGTCTCAGCGTCCACTGTCTCAGTGTTCACTGTCTCAGCATCCACTGTCTCCGTGTTTACAGTCTCAGCATCCACTGTCTCAGTGTTTACAGTCTCAATATTCACAGTCTCGCCGTTCAGTCTCAGCGTCCACAATCTCAGCATCCATTGCCTCAGCATCCATTGTTCGCAGTCTCCGTTCAGTCTCAGCGTCCACAATCTCAGCATCCATTGTTCGCAGTCTCTGTTCAGTCTCCGCGTTCACAGCCTCGGCGTTCAGTCTCAGCATCCATTGCCTCAGCATCCACTCTCTGTGTTCACTGCATCACATTCAATATCAAAGTCTTTACTTTACTGCAACTTTTTACAATGATCTGTGCACTAGTAAAGATACTATAAACATTTGAATGAACAAACCACATGAAACCACACTTCCTTGGAAGACCTAAAGAGGTGGGTGCTTTGACTCTGTCAGGTTTAAAATGTCCAAAACACACTATATATCACTATGGTACTCCAATGACTAAATTAGGAGCTACAGGTTCGTGCATATATACTTTATAATGAAGTCTAGACATTTTCTTATAAGTAGTTTATATTCCAGTTTAATTTCAGGTCTTCTGTTTTACTTACAACCTTGTTTTGTTTTTTAAATGTCTTGGCATCAGCTGTGTAGGTTTAGATTATGAAATAGGAGCTATGGATTATCTGAAAACAATTGATTTAGCTAAAACAATGTCAGCTTAGCCTAGCCATTATGTAATACTTTGTTTCTGAAGCATTAAAAGCCCATTTAGTTATAATCTGTTTATAAATATACAAGAAGCTGTTTGTATCTCAGTGAATTTGCCAGCAAAATCAGTCAGCATGGGAACACCTGACCTGCTGAAATTGCTTCAGTGATGTGATTTGACTCAGTAATGCTATAGAGATGTGACTGGACTGAGAAACGATTTAGAGATGTGACTGGACTGAGAAACGATTTAGAGATGTGACTGGACTGAGAAATGATTTAGAGATGTGACTGGACTGAGCAAAAATTTAGAGATGTGACTGGACTGAGCAAAGATTTAGATGTGACTGGACTTAGTAATGACATAGAGGTGTGATTAAACTGATTAAAGACTTAAAGATGTGACTGGACTAAATAAACACACACACACATATATATATATATACATATACACACACCCTTGCAAGCAGGGAAAAGTGGACGTAAAATGATGATGATGATGATGATAGATATAGATATATTGTACTGTATCAAGCATGTCTATAATAAGACATTTTCCCAAGGTGCCATATAATGGGATTGAACCCGAAACCATACAGTGACTACTTTAACTATACAGCCATGTCTGTCTACCTATATATATTTTGTTGTTTTACATAAAGCTATGGTATATATAAATTATTTTCAGTTGTTCTGTTAAAAACCTTAACATAACCTATAGATTTGGAAGACCAGGTGTTGACTGCCATTGCTGCCACCCAGAAGAAGCGGCTGTGATACAAATTTTATTTCTAATAAATGAGGTAAGGAATGACTTCTTCTCGTTAATCTTACTTCCAATACCATTTTTTTTTCATTTAGAACATTCATTGTAATAATTTTGTTTCTAGCCTTAACTAATTGTATGTCAAAAAAATATGTTGTGAGATCTGTTACTTCCCACACCTTGTCTACCAAAATATGTACTGTTACTTCCCACTCCTTGTCTACCAAAAGATGTACTGTCACATCTGTTACTTCCCACTCCTTGTCTACCAAAAGATGTACTGTTACTTCCCACTCCTTGTCTACCAAAAGATGTACTGTCACACCTGTTACTTCCCACTCCTTGTCTACCAAAAGGTGTACTGTCACATCTGTTACTTCCCACTCCTTGTCTACCAAAAGATGTACTGTCACATCTGTTACTTCCCACTCCTTGTCTACCAAAAGATGTACTGTCACACCTGTTACTTCCCACTCCTTGTCTACCAAAAGATGTACTGTTACTTCCCACTCCTTGTCTACCAAAAGATGTACTGTCACATCTGTTAATTCCCACACCTTGTCTACCAAAAGATGTACTGTTACTTCCCACTCCTTGTCTACCAAAAGATGTATTGTTACATGTTAATTCCCACTCCTTGAGTACCAAAAGAAGTACTATTACATCTGTTACTTCCCACACCTTGTCTACCAAAAGATGTACTGTCACATCTGTTACTTCCCACACCTTGTCTACCAAAAGATGTACTGTCACATCTGTTACTTCCCACACCGAGTCTACCAAAAGATGTATGTTACATCTGTTACTTCCCATACCATGTCTACGAAAAGATGCACTGTTACATTACTTCCAACATCATGTCTACCAAAAGATGTACTATTACATCTGTTACTTCCCACACCATGTCTACCAAAAGATGTGATGTTACATCTGTTACTTCCCACACCATGTCTACCAAAAGATGTGATGTTACATCTGTTACTTTCCACACAATGTCTACCAAAAGATGTTCTGTTACATCTCACACCATGTCTACCAAAAGATGTACTGTTACATCTGTTACTTCCCACACCATGTCTACCAAAAGATGTACTGTTACGTCTGTTTTATATGTATACGAAATAGGTCTAAAGTCTGTCTTGAGCCTGGGGGCTTATAAGATCAGTGCTTATCCTGGTTTTTGTGGTGTGAAGCAACTGAGAGTACAAACTGCTCCCTGGACAGGATGCTAACCCATTGCAGGGTTCAACTCCAAGCTATTGCTGGTATTCATTTTCAGCTAAGTATACCAGAGCAATGTGAAATGAAGTATTTTGCTCAAGAACACAACTCTTACCACTAGACCACGTACCTCCACAACCAAATAGGTACTGTTACATCTTATATTTCTCACTCCTTGTATACCAAAGGTGTACAGGTATGTAGTGTATCTATTTGTCTCATTATATAGACTACATTACTCTTATGCAATAATCTTTACTATAATTAACTTCTCTTGTTTACCACTCTCCTATATCACCTATGTATGTATGGATATGTAATTTCTTATGGAGTCATAGGAGTGCCGTAGTGACATACTGTATTTCTAGGGTAGTTTAGATCTAGTGGAGCCCATCTCTTTTCCAGGTCTGAACATACCCAATTTCTTCCAGATATGGGGAGAGAGTGATTGAGAAGAAGTGAGAAAGAGATAGAAAGGGAGAAATAACCCCAGTATTAGACTGGTACTTTGACATTCTCCCATTTAAGGTCAATAAACAAAGTTGACCTCAGTGGGATTGGAACTCAGTGTGTACAGAGCCGGAATGAATATCACAAAGAATTCTATCCAATGTTCTAATGACTCTAATTAGCTGCCTTGTTCCACCATTAGTTTATATTTCATTAATGTCACTGGACCGAGATCTTTGGCGCTACGCAGTAATACAGAAGACCCGCCTTGCCTATGTACAAAGCGAAACCTACAGTCAGTAGGCACCTCTTAACCAAATATACACCCCAATCCACTACCCCTACCCTATCCTCCCAATCTTACCAACACCACCCTCTATCTGTAAAGTTGGTACCACAACATCCAGTCCAAATAAATGAGATCGAGATCATGTAGGTGTCACGAGAAAAAAAACACACAGTCCACGCTGTAATGTGGTCGTGTAGGTAACACAGTAAAAAGTTCCCAGTTCCACACTGTAAATGTGGTTGGTGTTAGGAAGGGTATCCAGCCATAGAAAACCTGCCAGATAGTCTTGTATGAGCGAGACACGGTCACCCGACCAACCTTGCCTCAAGTGGGACAACTCCCGTCTAACCCATGCTAGCGTGGAAGATGGACGTTAAACGAAGATGATGATGATGATGAGTGAGTGAGAACATATGACCACCACCACTATGTATGTGTGTGTGTCTGTGTATATTTCTGTGTGTATGTGTGTGTGACATGAAACAAATAGAATTGGTTTGAAGTGAAAATATTCCTGCAGGTTTATTACATTCTCTTTCTCCTCTTCTACTGCCACCAACACCAACACCACCTTCATCTGTACTGCTACTACTACCACCACCAACACCACCCCCTTCATCTGTACTACTATTACTACTACTACCACCACCATCCTCTACTACTACCAACACCATCACCTTCATCTGTACTACTACCATCACCATCACCACTAACAACACCATCTCTTTCATCACTACTACTACTACTACCACCACCACCACACTCACCTGTACTACTACTACTACTACCACCACCAACACCACCCTCTTCATCTGTACTACTACTATTACCACCACCACCCTCTTCATCTCTACTACTACTACTATTACCACCAACACCACCCTCTTCATCTATAGTACTACTACTATTACTACCACCACCACCACCACCACCACCCTCTTCACATCTATAGTACTACAACTATTACTACTACTACTAACACCACCCTGTTCATCCTAATACTACTACTATTACTACTACTACCACCATCACCATACCATCTTTATTGATTACCTAATAAAATATCCAATAGCTTTTAAATATTTTTACTGGTTTCAGTCATTACACTATGGCCATACTGGGGCACCACCTTGAAGAGACCAAATCAATCATATCAACCTCAGTATTACTTTACAGGTTTAAATCATTATACTACGACCATGCTGGGGCAGTGATACTACACACACAGACACACAGACACACACATACACATACACACACGGACACATACACACACGGACACTGACATATACGGACACACAGACACACAGAGACATGGTAGACTTCTACAGTTTCCTTCTACCAAATTTAATTCAGAATACATTGGTCATCCTGAGGCTACTGTATGATACAAGTCCAAAGTGTGATACTGTGAGACAAAACAATAAACATGGGGCTGTGAAACCATCCATACCTATTTAATGTGGAAGGTAAAAGAAATTTATATTAAAAAAAAAATAAAAAAAAAAAAGATAAAGAAATCAATATAGCTTTGCCCAACCTGTAATTAATGCTTAAATTAATTCTTTGTTGTGATTAGCAAGGAAATTGCTGATTAAACAACATATAGTGTAGCCCACTCTTTAGTAATAACATCAAGTACACAGCTGACATCACAGTGTCTCTCCAGGTAAGAGGTCTAATCTTGAAGATAATTAAGAATTTGGAGGGATTTACAAATAGAACTTCCTCTTATTTTCATTATGTTGGTGTTTAGAACACATACAATACATATCCTATAAACTGTAAGGTACATGTATACATGGTCCTCAAACTCCTGGTGAAGTTGTAAGGGCGCCATAGTGGGATATGGCATTTCTACAGCATTTCAACCTTTTAGTATTTAAACTGGCTGTATCCAGCCAGAATTCTCTCACCTCTTTCTGTTCAAACTGGCCGTAACTTGCTACTCATACTTGTGTTAAGGTATTGTTCTGAAAATAAATAATATCAAAATCTCATAGATTTGATATTATGTGAGATAAAGCCTTTACCATGAATATCTATCTATCTAAGGCGGGTAAAATTCCCAAGATCCATGGACGAGTTCTCTCCAGCGGTCTCTGTCCCTCATTATTGCTGCCATGTCCTGCGTCTCTAACAGACCAGTGTCTGTCCTTAGGGCATCAACATACGTTAACCTTGGTCTTCCTCTTCTAGTGTGTCCATGTAGCGGCTCCCAAAGGAGAACTGAGTGCAATGTCAACTCTGGATGTCGGTGAGCATGTCCAGCTAACCTCAGTCTCCTCTGTATTTGGGAGCAAAGATTGGGAAAACGGAAGATGATGTGGTTGAGAGGAAGAGCAAGGCCTGGGCGGCGTGCCACAACTTGAGATCGGTGTGGAAGTCGGACCTTCGTAGAGACCTGAAAGTCTGCCTCTTCATTGCTGTAGTGGAGTCTGTGCTGCTGTATGGGTCTGAGACTTGGACACCATGAATATACAATAGTATATATTGAGTAATGTAAATGCTAAAGGGTTAAGCCTGGCAGAGCCAATCTCCTCTCTGGGTCTGAATTCAACAGATTTCTTCCAGAAAAGGATAGAAAGTGAAAGGAAATGAGAGAGAGAAAGAGAGATATAGAATAATTGACTCCAGTACTTGACTGGTACTTTTTTTTTATTGACCTCAAAAGAGTGAAAGGCAAAGTTGACGTTGGCGGCATTTGAACTCAGAGAGCAGAAAGCCAGAATGAATATCACAAAGCATTCAATCTGACATTCTAATGCAGGGCCATTGCTGGGCCACTTTTGAACATTGGAACAACTATTAGGGCCATTAATATTTATTAAGCACTATTCCAAAGATTCACCACAACTTCTTGGGAAATTATAACACACATAACCCTATCAGTGAAGCCCTTTAGTACAGGTCAACCAATAGAAAATTGTATTACGGTTACGAACAAATTTCTAAATAAGTCTACAAGGTAAAAATTAAAAACGGTCATTGCGGGCCACTCTGACTGGTCTGATGTTGCATACCCCTGTTTTAATGGAATGGATCTGCCAATTGGTTGCCAACAATTTTTGGGGAGAGGTAAGTTGATCAAATTGACCCTAGTGCATTATTATCCATAAGGATGAAAGGCAAAGCTAACCTTGGCCGGTTTTGAACTTAGAAACGTAGAGAGCCGTAACTACATGCCAAAAAGCATGTCCGACACTCTACTGATACTGCCATTCTATCACTAATAATGATAGTAATAATAATGGTTTCTGATTTTAGCTTAAGGCCAACAATTTTAGGGAAGGGGAAAGTTAATTAAATCGACGCCAGTGCATTACTGGTACTTTATTTTATCGACCCTGTAAGGATGAAAGGTAAAGATAACCTCTGCAGGATTTGAACTCAGAATGTAAAAGGCTGTAACTATATGCTAGAAAGCATGTTGTCCGACGCTCCACCGATACTGCCAATCCCATGTCCTCTGATGATGATAATTATTTCTACTTTTGGCACAAGGCCAGCAATTATCCCAGTATGATAATAATAATGGTTTCTTATATAGGCACAAGGTCAGAAATTTTGGGGGGAGGGGAAAGTCGATTAAATCAACCCCAGTGTATGACTGGTACTTTATTTTATCGACCCCGTAAGGATGATAGACAAAGTTAACCTCGGCAGGATTTGAATTCAGACAATAAAGGGCTGTAACTATATGCTACAAAGCATGTTGTCCAATACTCCACGAATACTGCCAATCCCATGTCCTCTGATGATGATGATAATAATTGTTTCTACTTTAGGCACAAGGCCAGCAATTACCCAGTACATTACTGGTACTTTATTTTATCGACCACGTAAGGATGAAAGGCAAAGTCAACCTCGGCGGGATTTGAACTCAGACGATCAAGGGCCGTAACTCTTTGCTGCAAAGCATGGCGTCCGACCCTCTTCCGATACTGCCAATCCACCACCCTGATGATGATGATAATAATGATTTCTTAACCACAAAGGGTCCACATCAGTAAAAACCTTATGACAGTACAGGACGAAAACGTAGTGTGTCTATGTGTGTGTGTTCGTGTGTAATAATAATAATTGTTTCTACTTTAGGCACAAGGCCAGCAATTACCCAGTGCATTACTGGTACTTTATTTTATCGACCCCGTAAGGATGAAAGGCAAAGTTAACCTCGGCGGGATTTGAACTCAGAATGGCAAGGGCCGTAACTCTATGTGTCAAAGCATGGTGTCCGACCCTCTATCGATACTGCCAATCCCAATAATAATTGTTTCTACTTTTGGCACAAGGCCAGCAATTATCCCAGTGTATTACTGGTGCTTTATTTTATCCACCCCATCCACAGCCATCATAAAAATACAATCTCACACACACACATACATTCTCATATACACACACATAAGGAGCATCCCTATATCTACACGCTACTTCCCTTAAGTACACAGCACTAAGTTGAATGTTAGCCTTACTGGTCTTAACTAGTCACATCTCATCCCTATACATACAAACACACATACACACATTCATATACACACACACACACTCACACATAAGGAGCATCCCTATATCTACACTCTACTTTCCATAAGTACATAGCACTAAGTTGAATGTTGGCCTTACTGGTCTTCTTAACTAGTCACATCTCATCCCTACACATACACACATTCACACACACACACACACACTCA
>OZ024762.1:20917909-20927909 GCA_964016885.1 Eledone cirrhosa
AGCTTCATGAAAAACACATTTATGAAATGTAATCAAAATTTTAATTGACTAAAAGAAAACTATTTGACCTTTATGGGCCTGTGTTTAGATACTGTAGTGAAATAGTGAAGTAGATGCTGAGGAAGCTATCAGCCAATCACATTCATAGACAATGATTTATTGAAACTAGTGTCCTCCTATTGGTTGTTAGTCATAACAATGTTTGGTTTAGCCTTTGTGTTCTCCAGCTTAACTGAGATATGAATACCATATAGGGAGGGATGTTTAATTCAGAAAGACAGCTCAGTGGGGGTTCCTCTGAAGGGTCCAGAAGGGGCTCTTTGGAATTTAGGTTATTCCTTACTCTCGATAGGGTGCATATCTCAGAGATCAGGGAGTTATGTGTGTGGACAGATATTTTTGCATACACAAACAATAACAAAATATAAACAAACGTATTTATTCCACGAGGCTCAATAAGGATAAATATATATCAAATATATAAGAACCATAGAGCAAAAAACCAAGCAACGCCGGGCCATTCTGCTAGTATATACATATATATATATATATATCTGAGGAGCTTCCAATTCCAGAGTCGGGTTCGATCATTAATAGATCATTCCTCGAGCTGATCGACAGTGAAACATATGTAATATGTAATTAAATATGTATATGATGCAACACTGATTCTTTGTTCCCTTATATATATATACATACATACATATATGTATATGTATATATATATATATATATACATACATACATGGTGGCTGCCAACTCGTTTTCGAGTACGGCCACTACTTTATATCCATGTAGGAGAACCCCTACCGATGCACTGAACGAGTGTGACTTTTTAGTCCAGCCAGCGACTTGAAAACTCTGGTGCAAACACTACACTTGTGACAATTATTGACACATAGTGCTGGGCGCATGGTACCATGTGACGACAAGTGCAGAGAGATATCCAGATATAAAGCAATGCCTGTGCTGTGAAGCTTTTATAGTGAGCAAAGGTACTGCACAAAGCCAGTCCCACTCTCTTAACCAAGATGATATTTACCAAAAAGAAGAACAAAGTCAATATCATTGGATACCATCAGGGTTGCAGGTGTTATATCAGAGTTTTCCTTCTCCTAGAATTCTGCCTTGACAAAGGCTAAGGGGTCATCTCTCCCAGTGATTTTGGATGGCCATTGACTCTTAAGAGCTCCTTTTACAGGTTTTGTTTTTAGTCCTGCATTCATACATACATACATATATGCGTATATATACATATATATATACATACATATGTGCATATATATGTGTATATATATATATGTACATGGAACATGTTTTTATTGGCAGCATGACTCACAAAGAATACAATATCTATTTCAACACATGATTTCACATCAAGAAACTTACAAAAAAAAAATACAAAAACGAAATACATATACACGTGTGTGTGTGTGTGTTTGGTTCTCTTACTATCATCAGAATAAAGAATTTTAAAAGAGTTAGACACTGCTGGTTGAACATTGATACCAACCGAAGAAGACTATCAAGATATAATCTTTATTAATTGAAGAAAATCAGGTTCTGTAGAATAGAGAATCTGTTGTTTTTTTTGTGTGTGTTTTTCTTTTGTTTTTAAAGATCCACTTCTTAGAAATAACAGCAATAATAATAATAATAATTTCTCTGATACTTTATTACATATTTCAAGAAAATTACTGTAATTGTGGATGTTTGCATTATATGTTTGAAGTTCTCTGGAAAGTAGGAAGAAAATAAATTAATAAGATTTACAAATTGTATTCTTTATAAATATGGATAGTCTGCCTATTGATTAGTGTAAAATAAGCAAAAGTAATATTCTTAATTCTTTCAGATTTTCTTTTTATCTATTTTTATTTACCATTTAGATAAAATTAGTTATTTTTCAATGTTTTTTTCTTTGGCTTTTTGTTTCAATATATATATATATATATATATATGTGTGTGTGTGTGTATATACATATGTACGTATATATATACGAATATATATATATATATATATATACGTATATATACGTATATACATATATGTGTGTCTATATATATGTGTATATATATATGTATATATATATGTATATATATATGTATATATATATATGTGTATATATATATGTATATATATATGTGTATATATATATGTATATATATGTGTATATATACATGTATATATATATACATATATACGTATATGTGTATATATATATATGTGTATATATACATGTATATATATATACATATATACGTATATGTGTATATATATATATGTGTATATATACATGTGTATATATACGTATATGTGTATATATATATGTGTATATATACATGTGTATATATATATATGTGTATATATACATATATATATATATATATACGTATATATGTGTGTATATATATATATATTATTTTTCATGGTTTAAGGCATCAAATTCATTTTGCAATGAAACTGATGTTTTAGGTCTGAGAAAGAGCATATTTCTTTCTCATCTAAAAATGGTTGATTGGTTTTTGTTCCCTGGAGTAAAAAAGGATTATAAAGATTTATATGGCTGTTTTCTTTAGTTGTTATTTGGTGTAGTAGTTATATTTCTATATATATATTATATTATTTTTTTTTTTGTGATTGTTTATAGAGTATTGCTAAAATATTATACAAATGACTTCATTATTTTTAACTCCTATCTTATAGAATACTATCTTTGCTCCACTGCACCTAATTTTAGAGGTTAATGGTTTGAAGGTCATATGAAGGTTATTCTTTCCAAATGTTTTATTTTATTTTTACTTATTTTATTTTTTTGTTATACATGAATGGCTAATTGAAATAAGTGACAAATTCTGATTTCATCTAATTCTCATTTTTTCCCCTCTATTTTTTTAATTAGTTTTTTTTTTTTTTTTTCTCTCTCCAAGAAATAGCTTTGTTTCCAGAAGAAACAAATCATATTATACAACGATTTTTGGAAACTACAGATAATTCTTTGTTTGATATTTCTATTCACATCAAAGAAGAAAGTGTTGTTTTCAAACTCTGAAATTACAATGTTTTTATATATTTATTATTTGTTAGTTTTTCTCCAAGACTTATTGATAGGAATTATCATAGAATAAAACACAACTAATTTTCAGAAATTTACTAATGCACTTCTGTACTCTTATCTCCAGCCATTCCATTTCACTTATATTGCTAATTCTCTTGATGAAAGCAGGAATGTTGATAATCCCGTTGTTGAGCCAGCCTTCCTACACACTCTAAATCTCTGAGCTTCTGCTTCGTCTGAGCCTGAATATAATCAATATTTTATGCAGTTTTAACTGTTTATTTAACAAGTTTATTTTGCAATCATGTGATTCTGGGGTTAACCCTTTCATATCAACATGCCTGAAACTCTCCCTGGTTTTATAATGTTTCATTAACACTTTAGAATTTACGTTACTCTATATATACTATTGTGTTTTCGCAGTAAAAGCTTTATCTCACGTAATATCGAATCTATGAGATTTTTATATTACTTATTTTGAGAACAATATCTTAACATCAGTATGAGCAGCAAGTTACAGCTGGTTTAAATGCTAAAGGGTTAACAAGTTTACTTTGCAAGTACACGATTCTGGGATTAACCCTTTTCGTATCAAATTGCCTGAAATTGTCCTTGGTTTTATGATAAACAACTTTTCATTTTAAAATGTTCATATTTTTATTTATTAAGACCTTCTATTAGAATTTTATTTAAGAAATCTTTAAGTAATGGCGATGCCCCAACATGGCCTCAGCCACTGGAACAGGTGAAACAAAAGTGTAATGTTTCAAATGTCATTTTTCTAATGAAAATGCTAGTTAGTTATTTCATTAAATTCTTCAGATGTTTCAAATTAATTGATACATATAGATAGACGGTAGCCACGGAGTAGGCAGACCCAGAAAAACCTGGGACGAGCTGATAAATTCCGACCTCACACACTTACACCTCTCCAAGACAATGTCACTGGACCGAGACCTTTGGCGGTACTCAGTAATAGAGAAGACACGCCTTACCTAAATACAAAGTAAAACCTACTACAGTCAGTAGGCATCTCTATCAAAACACACCCCCGTCCAACCACCTCCACCCCATCCACACCGCCCCTTTCAATGTAAAGTTATGTTGGTCCCACAACATCCAGGCCGAAACAAATGAGATCGTGTAGGTGTCACGACAAAAAAAACACACAGTCCACGCTGTAATGTGGCCGTGTAGGCAACACGGTAAAAACCTCCCAGCCCCACACTGTAAATGTGGTTGGTGTTAGGAAGGGCATCCAGCTGTAGAAAACCCGCCAGACAGTCCACGCTGTAATGTGGCCGTGTAGGCAACACGGTAAAAACCTCCCAGCCCCACACTGTAAATGTGGTTGGTGTTAGGAAGGGCATCCAGCTGTAGAAAACCCGCCAGACAGTCCACGCTGTCATGTGGCCGTGTAGGCAACACGGTAAAAACCTCCCAGCCCCACACTGTAAATGTGGTTGGTGTTAGGAAGGGCATCCAGCTGTAGAAAACCCGCCATACAGTCCACGCTGTAATGTGGCCGTGTAGGCAACATGGTAAAAACCTCCCAGCCCCACACTGTAAATGTGGTTGGTGTTAGGAAGGGCATCCAGCTGTAGAAAACCCGCCACACAGTCCTATGCGAGCAAGACAACCACTCTTGCCTCAAGTGGGAAAACTCCCGTCCAAACCCATGCAAGCGTGGAACATGGACGTTAAACGATGATGATGATGATGATGATGATGATGCAATGTATTTCATTAGAAATATGGTAACAAATTGGTTTAACTGTTGCTGTGGCATAGCCAGGTATCATCTACAGTAGCCTTAGTTTGAAGTCTACTTTCCAACCCCAACCATGTGGTTCTGGATTTAACCTTGGAGTGCCTCTGTGTCACCGTGTCACACCCTAATCAAGTATCTACAGTAGCCTTAGTTTGAAGTCTACTTTCCAACCCCAACCATGTGGTTCTGGATTTAACCTTGGAGTGCCTCTGTGTCACTGTGTCACACCCTAATCAAGTATCTACAGCAGCCTTAGTTTAGTGGAATACCTTTAGTGGAATATTTTGACAAACTTGTAATATGATTTCAATACATCCCACCACACCCCTACTAGTCATGGGCAAGCTACGGCCTATGAACCGCATGTGACTTTTTTGCCTTTCTAAATGGCATGCCTGATTTCTAAATTTCCTTAAATTTTTTGGTAGTGTGGCCCACCCTATGATGAGCCACAGCCTATGTGGTCCACTGCTTATTAAGCCTGGATTAAGTCATCACCTGTGATAAATCTTATTATCTGGGATCACCGAGAATGGATATCTCTCTACGATGCCTAATGAATATTATGTTCTTCTGCACAACCCTGTAATATAATGGATTAATTCATCATCAATAATATCTCTTGCTCCCCCTAGGGTCATCTAGGGTGGGATATCACTCTACAATGGCTAATGAGTCTTATGTATGACCATGTTGTGTTAGTTGGTGCTAGTGAAGATTATGATGATGAATAAAGTATGGCCATCATATTAGTAAGACCCCCTTCAGTTATGAACAACCACTTAAACATAATAAATAATATTTAAACTCTATTCGCTAGTTAGTACTCAGCCTCATGTCCGTTAATTCCACACATTTCATCATCATCATCATTTTATGTCCGCTTTTCCCTGCTTGCAAAGGTGGGACGAGTCCTATTCAGCACAGCATCTCTCCATTTGTCACGGTCCTTCGTCATCTCCTCCGTGAGATGCAGGTTGGAGCACTCAACGAAGTACGCAGGTTGGTTTGTTTACTCCGGAGTAATGTAAAATAAAATGTGTAAGTGAAACATGTTAAAGTTGGCTTCATCATCATCATCATCATCATCATCATCGGGTTTAGCGTCCGTGTTCCACGCTTGCATGGGTTTGGACGGGGGTTTTCCCACTTGAGGCAAGAGTGGTTGTCTTGCTCGCATAGGACTGTCTGGCGGATTTTCTACAGCTGGATGCCCTTCCTAACACCAACCACATTTACAGTGTGGGGCTGGGAGGTTTTTACCGTGTTGCCTACACGGCCACATTACAGCGTGGACTGTGTGTTTTTTTGTCGTGACACCTACACGATCTCATTTGTTTCGGCCTGGATGTTGTGGGACCAACATAACTTTACATTGAAAGGGGCGGTGTGGATGGGGTGGAGGTGGTGGGACGAGGGTGTGTTTTGATAGAGATGCCTACTGACTGTAGTAGGTTTTACTTTGTATTTAGGTAAGGCGGGTCTTCTCTATTACTGAGTACCGCCAAAGGTCTCGGTCCAGTGACATTGTCTTGGAGAGGTGTAAGTGTGTGAGGTCGGAATTTATCATGTCGTCCCAGGTTTTTCTGGGTCTGCCTACTCCGTGGCTACCGTCTATCTTTATTGCCCTGCACTTTGTTATACAGCTGTCGTCTTTCATGCGCATCACGTGACCGTACCAACGTAGCCTTCTCTCGAGTAAACAACATCTGATCCCTCTTATTTCTAATTTTTTCCTTAGTTCGTTTATGCTTTGCCGTTCACGTATATTACTATTGCACATCCAGCAGAGCATGCAAGCTTCGTTCCTCTTTAGTCTGCGTATATCCTCTGCACACAATGCTTCGTTTATTCTAATTCGCTGCTATATATATTTCAGTGACAGCCATTATTGGCTGTGACCTCATCAGGCAGTAAGAATTAATGTAGAAAAAACAGGTAAACATGTTGTTGTAATGTGTTCTACCCTGTTAATTCGATATGTCCAGCTCCTGGGTGTGTTGTTAGTCCTCAAAGAAACTGGAATCATATCCAGTTCCTGAGAATCAGAGATGAGATCTCACACAGAAGCATATCTGATAATCTTTTGATTCCAGAGTCAGGTTCGATCAATAATAGATCGTTCTTTGAGCTGATTGACAGTGAAACATATGTAATATGTTATTAAATATGTTATGATGCAATACTGACTCTTTGTTCCTTTATTCTTATAGTATTATACTCACCCGGCATACTGCCTACGGACGCAATTTTTCTTGCACCCATACACCTATATATATATATATATATGGCGGGGTGTATACATACATATATATAGTGATTGTGATTCAGTGAATTATTAGTGGTGGTCCCAAAACGAGCACTCAATACACAAGACAAGTATATATATTAAGAAAAACAATGAAGTGGGATTTTCACCTAGAAAGTTCCCCCCCAAAGCACAAGTCCAGGCAAGGTTGTTTGTGGAAGACCAGCAGTCTCCCATCCATACCAGTCTCCCCTCTCCATGCCACCGATGTTGTCCAAAGGAAAGGCAAACATCAATACGGCCTGGCATCAGTGACATTGCAACTCATTTCTACAGCTGAGTAAACTGGAGCAACATGAAGTGTCTTGCTTAAGGACACAACATATCACCTGATCCAAGAATCAAACTAACAACCTTCCCATTGCAAGCCCATTATTCTAACTAAGCCATGTGCCTTCACATTTCACATAAGTACTCTTTAACATTTTCCTTATCATATTTCTCATGAAAGAAACTGCCTATACACTTCAATTAATTTTGAAAATAATCAAGAGTTTCGAGGATTTTGAATAAAATTACTAAATTCCTTATTAATTTGATGTTAGGAGCATTACTTCACATAAAATTCTGATTAAATGTTTTAATATAAGTATGCATACTTTAAAAGGCACAGTTTTATATCATGAAGCCAAAGGTGGTTTTGGGGGCATTATAATGAAAAGGGTTAATATATTCAGAATTAATTTCATATATAAATGGAAGTATTAATTTTTTTTTAATGGAAGTATTAATTTTTTTTTTTTTTAATGTTCTCTTTCATGGTTGATTCCCTGGCTTAAGTGGCCTTAACAGAACAGAAAGATGAGCTGGATGAGGAGAGAGGGAGCTGGAGAGAAAGGAAGAGATGGAGGG
The DNA here is from genome assembly GCA_964016885.1 of Eledone cirrhosa. Lineage (NCBI taxonomy): Eukaryota > Metazoa > Mollusca > Cephalopoda > Octopoda > Eledonidae > Eledone > Eledone cirrhosa. Next base: position 20,925,900 of record OZ024762.1, read on the forward strand.
AGAGTGAGAGATGGATGGAGGGGGAGAGATGGAGCTAGAGAGAAAGGAAGAGATGGAGGGAGAGTGAGAGATGGATGGAGGGGGAGAGATGGAGCTAGAGAGACAGGGAGACTGGAGGGATGGAGAGAGACAGAAAGGAAGAGAAGAGATGCTGAGAAAGGAAGGGAAGAGGGAGATGGGTGGCATGAAGTTCATAAATTAATATTCTACTTGAACTGGAAAACAACTCTAATTCATTTCAATACATCCCACCCACTCCACCACACCTCTACCATCTCCCTGGTGATGTTCTGTTGGTACAGAAGAGGTATTAATAACAGGAGTGCCATGAGTCATTTGAGGATTAAATTAATGAGGATTGAATGATGATAAAACAGGGAGTGTGTGGGGACAAGTGGGTGTGAGAAAGTGGAATCTATTGATGGGCTAAGGTTTGTCTGTTACTGAATAACTGCTGTTGCTTCTGGAAGTAACCCAAGTGTTTGTGGTGATCTGAATTTATTCCATTAGATTTTGGAGCAGAACTTCTTGACCATTAATGTCCTGTACCACATGAAGCCATATTAACAAGACATTCTTGAAAAATACAATACAGCACATAATATATTATATTCTTTAGTTTACAGTAAATTTCACAAAGATCTGTCCTTCCTCTTCTTCTTTGCCCACCTATTCCTGAGAGGGTCATGGGGGAAGAGTCCTCAAACACTCCCTCCAGCAGATCCTGTCAGCACCTGTCTCCAACCGATATGGATGTTATCCAACCATCTTGCTCAGGGTCTACCTCAGGGTCTGATTCTTTCCTGAGACATTCTAACCACATGCCTATACTATAGGCAGTGTATTTCATTAGAAATGGTTAAAATAAGATCTTTGCATTAGGTGTTCTTATATTTTCTCTTTTTGAACCATTTTCATTTCATATTTGAAAAAAGAGAAATAACCCTGAAACATTATGTCGGCAAAAAGCCAGACGGCATGACCATCTCGTGGTGGTAAACCCCTCATCTGGGATGCCACATGTAGTGACACTTTCTCCAGTGGCAACATAGTGCAGTCTGTGACTAATCAAGGCTCTACTGCACTTCAAGCCAAGGAGGGTAAACTCTCCAAATATTGGTTGCTCTTCGATAGGTTTGTGGTCGAGCCTACAGCAGTAGAGACTGGTGTCCTTGGCCCTAGGATCACTTCCCTACTCACCACCATTGGCATGGAGTTGGCTACTTGCAGGTGTGAGCCCCGCAAGGTGGAATGGCTCTTCCAACACGTTTCCCTCACCATCCTCTGGGGAAACCCTTTCTCTATTATGTCCACCAGGGCCACAGGGTGCATGGACCTCCATTTGTTTATAATAATTGTCTACATTTGGCACAAGGTCAGCAATTATCCAGTACATTACTGGTACTTTATTTTATCGACCCCGTAAGGATGAAAGGCAAAGTTAACCTCGGCAGGATTTTAACTCAGACTGCAAGAGGGCTGTAACTCTATGCTGCAAAGCATGGCATCCAACCCTCTACCGATACTGCCAATCCCCCACCCATGTGTTTATAATAATTGTTTCTACTATTGGCACAAGGCCAGCAATTACCCAGTGCATTACTGGTACTTTATTTTATCGACGCAGTAAGGATGAAAGGCAAAGTTAACCTCGGCAGGATTTTAACTCAGACTGCAAGAGGGCCGTAACTCTATGCTGCAAAGCATGGCATCCAACCCTCTACCGATACTGCCAATCCCCCACCCATGTGTTTATAATAATTGTTTCTACTATTGGCACAAGGCCAGCAATTACCCAGTGCATTACTGGTACTTTATTCTATCGACCTCGTAAGGATGAAAGGCAAAGTTAACCTCGGCGGGATTTGAACTCAGAATGGCAAGGGCCGTAACTCTATACATCAAAGCATGGCGTCCGACCCTCTACCGATACTGATGGCGAGGGTGAGAGAGATGAAGGCAGTGAGTGAAAGAGAGAGAACATCCACACTTATTTACTTATTTATTTCT
>OZ024762.1:20935409-20972909 GCA_964016885.1 Eledone cirrhosa
ACTATGAATTAGGGAGCTGCGCTTTTTGTCCGCAAATCCAAGTTCGGTCATACTTTGGTCCAAGCGGGTTGGTATATAACCCGTAGCACCAATAATGATGGGTATGAAGCTAAAGGTGTATCTTGGATACTGGATTTGTAAGCTCCTCATCAATGGTCCGTAGATGTCCTCCTTCTCCTGTATTTTTCTGACAACGTTTACATCAAGTGGGCAGCTGATCTCCACAACAGAACACGTTTTCAATGTGTGGTCCCAAACTACAATATCAGGCCGGTTGTGCTTTAATTTGGTGGCAGTTTGTATGTATGTATGTATGTATGTATGTATGTATGTATGTATGTGTGTATATACATTATATATTTATTACATGTGTGTTGGTATGCCCCCCCCCCCTCACTCCCCTCTCTCTCTCTTTCTCTCTCTGTATGTATGTAAAAGGTAAATAACAACACAATCGGTTCAGTATATGGAAGGAATATATTAGGTTAACACTTGAAATAGCAGGAAGAGGGTCTTAACGTTTTTCGATGCTTATCCTTCATCAGAAGAAAGAATGAGAAATTAAAAAGATTGAAGGGACGGGCAGGGTGGAATTGGAAAAAATGTTTTTAGAGAAAAATAACAGGTCCATTCATGTTGCCATATCAATATATCATGTGTATATGAAAATAAAGTTGCAAATGTTTAGGTCATTTGCATCACAGAATTCTAGGAGCCTTCATTTCTCCTCATTCCTCAAGCCCTATCCATAGCTACTGTGCATTCCAATGTAGCCATCCTGGTGCTGTGCAACATCTCCATTAAAGTCACTGACCAGGATGAAGTCACTGTTGCTTGTTATTGAAGTTGTCTGTAAGAGACCTCCTCCTATGCCTCATTGAAACAGTCTTTTTGTTCATTAATCAGCCCAGACACAGGTGTGTAGGTGGATATAATTGTTTTTTTTTTTTTATCTATTACCTAAGCTTATTTTGAACTAATTAATTGTCCCTTATTCTAACTCCCACAATTACCCCTAGTCAGCTAGTATAATGCCTCCTCCATCGAAGCCCATCGTCATTACCTACCCAGAACAACATGTATCTATACTGTTTACCTTGTGAGGAATCTGGCTGAGAACTCCCACCTCCATCATCTTACCTCTTAACCCTTTAGTTACCAACCAGGCCAAAACCGGCCCTGGTTCTATGAAATAAAACTATACACTTTAAAAGTTTTCAATTTAAATGAACATTTTTCAACATAATTTTATATAAGAACCTTACATTAAGTTACTTAGAGGTGAAATAATTAATAATTTTAGTAAATCCCTCAAAATTTTTCATTAATTAATTAAAATAGTTTATTTCATTAGAAATGCAGTCATGAAAGGATTAACCCTTTAGCATTTAAACTGGCTATATCCGGCCAGAATTTTCTCACCTCTTTCTGTTCAAACCAGTTGTAACTGGCTGTTGATACTGACATTAACGTATTGTTCTCAAAATAAATTTCAAAATCTCATAGATTCGATATTATGTGAGATAAAGCCTTTTCTATGAAACCACAATAGTAAATATAGAATAATGTGAATGCTAAAGGATTAAACACAACACACATTTACATGTCTGTCAAACATCTCTACAATTTCACCCAACCTACCTTTCAGTGTACTAACATTGAGAGTGGCAACTCTGAAATGAGTTCCATAACAGTCAGGGACTCTCTAACTTGATACTCTTCCTAACGTATTCCACTTTACAAAGTTTGCTGAGTGCATTTTACCATGGCACTAACACTAGAGAAGATGTCAAGTCTGAAAGGATCTCTCTGACTTTATTTTTCTCAGTCTGTTCACCCCTGAGAAAAATAGAGGAAAACAGAGCTGATATACCTATTGAATATTAATTTTGTTTTTATCATAGAGAACATCCAGACCAAATAAATGAGATAATGAGATCGAGATCGTGTAGATGTCACGACAAAAAAAAAACACAGTCTACGCTGTAATGTGGCCGTGTAGGTAACACGGTAAAAAGTTCCCAGTTTCACACTGTAAATGTGGTTGGTGTTAGGAAGGGCATCCAGCCGTAGAAAACCTGCCAGATAGTCCTAGATGAGCGAGATACGGTCACCCGACCAACCTTGCCTCAAGTGGGACAACTCCCATCTAACCCATGCTAGCATGGAAGATGGACGTTAAACGATGATGATGATGATGAATTGTTTTGTCTATGTTGAGTTATGTTTTATCAAGTGATAAGACATCTCTTTTTTCACATTGCTTTATTTTATCATAGATTATTTAAAAGAAATTTCTGTGAATAAATAATCTATATTATAATAAGTGTTGTTTGTCTGTCTGTCTGTCCCACCATTCATCACACTCTCTTTAAATAGAGTAGAGGAGCACCACACAAGAGATATGTACTTAGAGAAACGGGAATGCCGTGTGTTTTCAAGGTGACAGAAAAAGGTAGATAGACATAAAGTTACGGCGTCGCCCTCATCTATATAGAGAGAGGGGAGTGCCAAGCAAGAGATATGTACATAGAGAAAAGGAACATTATCTGTTTAGAGAGATTTGTTTAGGGCGGTGAGTTGGCAGTATTGGTAGAGGGTCGGACGCCATGCTTTGCAGCAAAGAGTTACAGCCCTTTCCATTCTGAGTTCAAATCCCGCCAAGGTTAACTTTGCCTTTCATCCTTATGGGGTCGATAAAATAAAGTACCAGTAATACACTGGGATAATTAGTGGCCTTGTGCCAAAAGTAGAAACAATTATTTGTTTAGAGAGAGAGATAGTGTGTGTGACAGAAAGAGGGAGAAGACATTTCCCTCATCTAATAGTAATAAGTTTGTGTTATGTTGCTATGATACTGTGAGTTGAATATATATAACTTAATTGGGACATAAGATATAAAATATGAGTTGTATTCATTTTCCTTATTCTTGTAGCTTTATTTTATCATAGACTAGCTGAGGTACCTGGCATTACCCAGGTAAACATAAGAGAAGACCAGTAGAAGAGAAAACGACTGTATTGGATGCATTGTCTGGTTTACAGTATGAGACGAGACAGTTGTCTCTGTGTGTGTGTGACATAAAACAAAAGTAAAAAAATGTCCAGATATGCCAGATTTTTCATTTGACTGTTTGTGCATAGTATATAAAGATTTCTAGGTGTTCCAACTTGTGAACAACCTACATATAATTATCCATGGGTAAAAACTGATTCTCTCAGATTCAATCCTACAACTTTGCGACTCTGACTCTGAAATTTATTTATGGTCACAGCAAAACTGACTCGAACAGGGAACTGAAGTCTTGAGAATTTGAATGGGAGTTATGTAGAGCAAGGGATTAGAGGAATCTTGGGAATAAATGAATTTTCCCCTTGATGATTGCCTCCAATCTTTAGCATCAATTTGTATGGAGGAAGTCCAGGAAGTTCCAGACTATTAAGAAACTCTGCAGAATAATCACCTTCTTCAACTTTGTCATTGGAGACATATGTATGAGTATCCCATGAGAGTATATCCAGTAGACATTGGTTGATCTAATTTACCATATTATTTTTTGGTGCTAAAATTGCTTGCCCAAACAGCTATGATTGATTGATATAATTTGTGGCAACATTTGGAAATACTTGATGAATTAGTTAATTTGGCAAATTACAAACATTTCCAAATGGCAAGCTGACTTCTCCATTTTCACCTTGTTGCAGATTTCCTTTGCTCAGTGTAATTAGCTGTTTTGCAAAAGTATCAATTTCTGCTCCATTGTACAACTGCATTCTCATGTTTGTCCTCAGGGGTAATCGCCGGACTTGTTGCCATACAGTTGAGACTTTGAGGCAAGCATTTACAATATTAGCTCTTGCGTTTTTAGGAACGATGGAAATCTGTCTGAGGTCACCAGTGAGCATCATTGTTACTCCTGCCATAATTTCATTACATCCTCTAATGTCTCTTAAAGAATGGTCCAGAGCCTCAAATAACCTATGTACCATTGTTGCCTCATCCCTTTTGGTCATGGAACATTTCTCTAAAAGCTTTGCTTTTGGCGTGTTCTTTTTGATAATGCATGGAGACCATTCTCTTATGATACTCAATGGCAACTTGAACGTTGTGGTGTTTTGCCTTCATCAAATAAGGTAGCACCAAAAGCAATTTGCTTTCACTGCGTTACTTTTGCCAAAATGAGATTTATTATGAAGGTTTTACCAGTTCCTCTGGGAGCATCCAAGAAGTAAAGGCCTCCTTCATTCTGATCGATACTGTTCAATATTTTTTCATAAACAATTCTTTGATCTTCAATCAGCTTTTTTTCATTTCCATTGACATATTGTGTAAGCTTATTGATGTCATAGTTCGTCTCCCTTAATATATCCTGTGAAATATGGTATGCAGCTGTGTCCTCAGGTTCTGGTAAACCACAATCCTTAAGAGACCAGCCAATTTCACTCAGGTGGTTGTTAATTTCTGTCAGTGCTTCATTATAGATTGCTGGAGAAAAATCTACATTAATGCCAGTGTTTTGAAGTTTGATCCTGCGCAATATATCACCTGGCAAGTCTTTCTCATAGTTTTCCCAGAGACTCAAGGGATCTGAAATATTACATGTAGTGAGCATTACAGCGAAGAGCTATCAAAGCTTTTTAGTCATTTGTGTGGCAGCTGCCTCCTTCAATGTCTTTTTCCAATATAACGTCTTCAAATAGGCCAAATAATTTATATACTTCAGTATACAATTCATGGGGAGTTCCATGTACAGTTTTGATATTTTCAAATGTTGTTGGCCCTCTAACAGTGTGAAAGAGTAACCTCAAATAGAAACATTCACTATGTCTAGGATGGAGCATGTAACCTTCCTATTGTGACAGTTGTTTTGATGACTGATAGTCATTCACATGATTGCCTATCTTTTATTTGCTCCATTTCTTTTTATTCCATGTATAGAATGTGGGAATCTCACAATAAATCAAGGTTTTTGCAAAAGCATCTTCTCTACAAAGCTTTAAAAAAGCAGTGAGAGTTGTATCCAGAGGAGACTCAGCAATTAATTGTGCATTTCATTCAGTGTAATATACCCTCTGACTATTTTCCAATTGGACTGCAAGGTGTGTCTATTGTGTATGTCAAATCCAAAGATTCTCCATTTGGCTTCATTGCTAGAAATATATCTCCCTGTGAGTTATGTTTTAACTTCATTCAGTTGGTTATTGCCACCAATAGTAAAAGTAACCATATCACTGCCTTTGTTGATATATTTACAAACATACTTAATCGATTTGACTGATGCACTGTACTTACAATTGATGTGAGCATCAAGGATTTTGCAGAGGAGTGGATTGTAGGGAATGTTCCAATTGTTACCAACCTGAACGTCTTCACCTCATATCTTGATAATCAGTTTTTCCACCAAATTCAAGGCTTCTCCATCTGAATTGAGGATATTCTTCGTTGCCAGTTATGGTTTCTTGTTGAAAAGGTCTTGAATATCTTTTCTTTACATTTGTTACCTTTCATGCACACACTGCCACATGGACCATCAATCATTTGTTTTGAGATAATGGCAAATAGTTCTGGGTTATCTTCAGGATTGGGCAATTCGGCATTTATGATTTTATCAATTTCATCTGAGTGAATGTGGTTTGTATACCAAATTAGCATGTGGTAATGAGGAAGACCTCTTTTCTGCCATTCAATAGTGTAAAGCCAACATCTTAGTTCACCAAAGGTTTATCCATCTTTTAGCAGCCACATCAAGATCTTCTGTTTCTCATTCAAATCCCTGGCAATGATGTCATGCCTATCTTTTGCATATTGGTGTCCAAACAATTCATTTTGAATTTCAGGCCACATAGGATTGCATGTAGATGTAATGAAAAGATCTGGACAACCAAATTTTCTTACATATGCCATGACATCTTGTGTGTGCTCAGCCATAGAGCATGGACTGCCTGTGAAGCTAGATGGCAGAATGACTGGCTGACCAACACTGGAAGGATTCATTCCATCAATTATAATGGAGTTTCTCAAATGGATGTATTGTTCTGCTTTAAGTTTAGCTTGGTTGTTTTTAATGAATGACAGTCATTCAGCTTCAATCTTGGCATAAACACCAACCATTAATTGGCTTGTAAGTTTCCCATTCTTAGGATATGATTAAAGCAATCTCTTACCATAAAGTGGAATGAATAATAGTCTTTGCAACTGACTGATTTATTAGTTCCCTCGCCTGTACAGGGGTTTACTTGTCTTAAGATGTCTTTCCTGAACTCTCCAAAAAATCAAATGCCACTGAAGAGCATTGTATGCTCTGTCTCCACAATTCTTCATAAACGATCAGATCTCTCATGTACAAATACGTCTCTGGATCCATGTCATTCATTGACATGGGGTTTGCATTTTTCTTCTAAGAAAAATTTTTATACTCATATGTCATGATGGTTTTCATGAAGAAAATTTTGCAGACTGCTAATAACTTGTAGCTGAAGACCAGTGGAAATATTTCTGCATTGTTGAGTAGCTTCTTCTTTGTTGTTGCCGAAAAAGTAAAACTTGAATAAATTTTGTTTCCTCATTAGGCTGCGGGAGTAAACGGCTGATTAAATGGTAGAATTGTCCTTGGATTTTAAATGTTGTAAAATCACCATTGTCAGTTTGATTTTTTTTCTGCTCCAAAGGATATCATCTGAAATGCAGCATTATTATACTTCATAATATTGCTCCTAAAGTGTTTAGCTTCATTAGTATCGACTGTAAACGGTATACAGATAACAAGTGGAGGATCTTATATCAGTGGAAGTCTGACTTTCCTTCTAAGCAACACATGCCAAGTGTTTCTCTTTTCCATTTTCTGTTTCCACAACTACTGCATGTAATGTTCATGCCACCAATTGCAACTTTAGGATCATTTCTATAATTCCTTGATGGATCATATGAAAACGTGGCTCTTAACCAGTTTATTCTGCCTTGAGCTGCTTAAGTTTGCATCACAACTCTCAATGCTTCTTGGTAATTTTCATATTCAGCCTCCGTTTGTTGTGATCATATTTCTTCTTGTCTTAATCTTTGTTTCTCGTCTCGGGTTCACTTTCAGAAAGTTGCAATCGTCTTTCTTGTTTTAATCTTTCTGTTTCCTGACTCATATTCTGCTGAATCTCATGTGTTGTGATCATTGTTTTTGTTGACTTGGCCTTTTACTCCCAAGTTTTTTTTTACATATTGTTCTTGATTTTCTCTTAAAGATTTTGTCCCTTTGATGAACCTAATAGCTCTCCCGACAGATGAGCGGTGTTTTGATGGTATGTTGAAAATATCAGAAAAAAACAAAACAATATAAAGCAATTTAAAAAATACAAATAAATGCAAAATAACAGCCATTGCAGGGTCTTATATGGCAGCCCTAGAGGATAGGTGGACACTATAAGAATTAAGTCAGTAACAGCATTCGAGAATATCCTCAAAGTTAAATTAATATACGCTGTAGATTTTCAAATAGCATTAATTTTATCACTGGTTGTGTTTTGGTTTTTTTGTGATGTGTAAAGACACCAACCAACAAACATCTCTCTTTTCATCATCATCATCATCATCGTTTAACGTCCATCTTCCACGCTTGCATGGGTTTGGATGGGAGTTTTCCCACCTGAGGCAAAATTGGTTGTCCTGCTCGTATAGGACTGTCTGGCGGGTTTTCTACGGCTGGATGCCCTTCCTAACACCAACCACGTTTACAGTGTGGACTGGGAGGTTTTTACCGTGTTACCTACACGGCCACATTACAGCGTGGACTGTGTGTTTTTTTTTGTCGTGACACCTACACGTCTGGCGGGTTTTCTACGGCTGGGTGCCCTTCCCAACACCAACCACGTTTACAGTGTGTACTGGGAGGTTTTTACTGTGTTACCTACACGGCCACATTACAGCGTGGACTGTGTGTTTTTTTTTGTTTTTTTTGTTGTGACACCTACACGACCTCATTTGTTTCGGACTGGATGTTGTGGTACCAACATAACTTCACATGACAAATCGTGTGTGTGTGTGTAAACCAGTGTTTGAATCCACGGAGATGCTGGCTGCAAAACATGAGCATTACTGACAACCTAGTGGGGTCGGTTAGCATACCCAAGATGTTTTTCTTCTTTGATATTATAAAATTAGTATCAATAAACCTTTCTGGATATACCCTTATTCCATTGGTGTACTTACTTTTCGATTGTCAGTTTTTGTTTTTGTGTGATGCATGAAGATTAACCAACAAAGATCTTTTTGATGTTATATAATAGATTCTATATTTTTCATCATCATTTTACATCCGCTTTTCCCTGCTTACAAGAGTGGGACGGGAACTGATTCTGGCTTGATTTCTACAGCTGGATGCCCTTCCTAACACCAACCTCATTTACAGTGAGTGGTGGGTGCTTTTTTTCCGTGGCACCTACACGTCCACTTTACAGTGTGGCTGAGTGCTTTTTGCCGTGACACCTCCATGACCACCTTGCAGTGGAATGATAGGGACCCCAGTCCTATCATCTCATTTCTACATCTGAGTAAACTGGAGCAATGTGAAATAAAGTGTCTTGCTCAAGGAAACAACACATCACCCAGTCTGAGAATTGAACTCACAACCTTTCGATAGCAAGGCCAGTGCTCTAACCACTAAGCCATGTGCTTCTATATATACATATATTATTAGCACAGCTTAAAAGTTTAACCTTTTGGCATTTAAAAGGCCATATCTGGCCAGAATTCTCTCAGCGCTTTCTGTTCAAACTGGCTGTAACCAGCCACTCATATTGATGTTGAGGTATTGTTCTGAAAATAAATAATATCAAAATCTCATAGATTCGATATTATGCGAGATAATTATGCAAGGTAAAACTTTTACCATGAAAATACAATAATAAATATAGAGTAATTCAAATGCTAAAGGGTTAAGCAAATAATTTCTTTCACCTTAAGCAGAATCATCTGAAACTGAAAAATATCAATCTGTGGGCGCAGAAGTAAATATTTCAAAACAATTATGACCAAATATTTCCTTTAGAAAATAGGAAGAAACAATGGTACCATTTGAAGACGTTCTCTTGAGGTGAGCGAAATGTATGCAAGGGGAATTGCGTCATCAGGTGAAGCAGGAAGAACAAATTCTTGCTATGAAAAAATCAGGAGACTAATATTCTTTTTAGAATAGCCGAATAATTTCCAGCTGCTATATATGGAAAATGATTAACCATAAAGATACTGTAGGTATTAATAATAGTAAAAATAATAATTCTTTCGTTATTAGCCACAAGGGCCCACATATAGGGGACAGTGGGGCGTTTACAAAAAAAAAAAAATGGTTTCTGATTGAGGCACAAGGCCAACTATTTTAGGGGAAGGGAAGTCGATTAAAATAATAATATTAGTAATTATAATTACAATAAACTAATACTAATAATTAAGGTAAATATTTTCGTAGTAAGGACTAATGGTGGGTTAGTTGTTGACATACAGGTGTGGATGCAGACGTTAACGAAAATGTAGAATATGAAAATTACACACATACACATAATTTTCCAACAAAAATGTTCATGCATGACAGTATTGTATATATTTTATTGTTTTGTGCAATTAAAATAAACGAGCAATGTATACAATATTTTTCCGACCAATGTTTTGGTGGGGAGAACTGCTGCAATATTCCACACAAATACACATTCACACACAGAATGTATTAAAAAGACTTACCAGACATGCTAAAAAAATGGGATGAGTTTGACTTTCGCGTAGATGTATGTCATATGAGTGGAGTAAGGCATATTGACCATTTGTAAAAATTGTAGATAAAACTTTATATTCAGAAATGTATTGTGCAAGTTATCACTTGATTATATTTTCATTTGATTAAAAAATATATCCTTTTGAAATCGGATGATTTTTTTTTTTTTTTTTTTATTTTTCTTTTTTTGATTTTATTTTATACACCCTGTAGGTGTATTTATATATATAATGAATATAAAGTTTGGTTGTTCTTAGCTACCACATCATATATAGTGTCCGTACTCTCCATTAGGATATAATGTTGGGCTTCGAAAGATTAACCCTTTAGCATTTAAACTGACTGTATCCGGCCAGAACTCGCTCATTTCATTCTGTTCAAACTGGCCATAATCAGCTGCTCATATTTATGTTAATGTATTGTTCTCAAAATAATTAATATCAAAATCTCATAGATTCAATATAATGTGAGATATTACGTAAGATAAAGCTTTTACTGCGAAAATACAGTAGTTATATAGAGTAACGTAAATGCTAAAGATTTAAAACGATATGTGTATTTTGTGTATGTGTGTGACGTCCGAACGAGTTTCCCCTCTTCCAACTAACTTGGTCCCAGCCGATAGGATGGAGAATAAATACATCGCACCAGAGGACGTCGAGGGAGACACGCTAGAGTAGGTGTCATCCCAGATGAGGAACCTACCTAGGATTGTCATGTCGTCCCCTCGGTTCAGCCCCGCTGGGAAGGGAAGCCTGCCCCGTCCATGCCATGCTTTATGATTTCATTGTGTAATCCAGCGTTTGAATCCACGGAGACGTTGAGAGAGCATGCGTATAGAGAATCCCTTATGGTTGTCTCCCAACCTGCTAGAAATAGCAGTCGGGGTTGGTTAGCATACACAGGATATTTTTCTTCTTCTCTGATGTTATAAAATGAATATCAATAAACCTTTCTGGGTATACCCTTATTCCATTGGTGTACTTACTTTTCGATTGTCAGTATTCGTTTCGTTTTGGTATGATGCGAGAAGACACCAACCAACAAACATATCTTTTATATTGACCATAACTATAGAATGTAATAGTGATCAAAATTGTGGCATATAAACTCGTATACCTGTTTGAGCACTGTTTTCTTTTTTCCTTTTTCACATCTACGGGTATTTACTATTTATTTCTGTGTAGAAATCACAACGGAAGGGTTTCTCTCCATTGTGTGTTCTTTTGTTTATAAACATTGTAACGATAATGTCTTAACGCCGATGAGGATCTCATCATCGTTGGCAGCTCGTGGGGCTGTTTCGTCCGAACACAGAAGAACCGAACTCCCACTGTCATTGCTTCCATCTCTTTCGATTATGAGCAAATGGGGTCCCATGTGCTGGCCGCCCCACGGCCCCGGCGGACAATGGAAAAGGCGTATCGAGCCCATAAGGATGAAAGGCAAAGCTAACCTCGGCGAGATTTGAACTCAGAATGTAAAGGGCCGTAACTCTGTCGCAAAGCATGTTGTCCGGCGCTCTACCGATACTGCCAATACGCCACAATGAAATAATTGTTTTTACTATAATGTTTGTGTTATGTTGCTATGACACTGTAATTCGGATATCTATAACTTAACCTAGACATAAGACATGAAATTATTATAAGTTATATTCATTTTCGTCTTGTAGCTTTATATTATCATAGATTAATATTAAAATGGAGGGAAGAATGGTGGAGTTGGACCCTTGTAGCGGCTGCTCTGATCACGGTGACGATGCTCCCCGCAAACACAAAGAAAATTGTTCATTGCTTCATGGAGTGCATCAGGATCTAAAGAGTGACCAAGTGTGTCTTTATGCGAGTGTCTGTGTGGTTGTGTGTGTGCTTGTGTGTATTACCGTGTACGTGTGTGTGTGTATGTTGCATTATTAGGCAAAGCTAACCTCATCGGGATTTGAACTCAGAACGTAAAGGGCCGTAACTCTATACCGCAAAGCATGTTGTCCGGCGCTCTACCGCCATGAAGAAATATTAACAATTAAAATGTTTGTTTTATGTTGCTATGACGTTGTGATTCGAATATGTATAACTTAACCAAGGCATAAGACATGAAATATAAGTTATATTCATTTTCTTCTTGTAGCTGTATTTTATCATAGATTAATATTAAAATGGCGAAGGGAAGTGTGAACCAGTGCGAGCCTGGTGACATTGAAACCCCTGTTGAACCTCGTAAAGCTGACCCTTGTCAAGCTTGTGAACCGTGTTTACCTTGCGGACCTGACCAACCTTGCCAAATTAATTCAGAAGGCCAACGTTATCAAGAAGGCCAACGTTATCAAGAAGGCCAACGTTATCAACCTTATCAATCTGGTCAACCTGATCAAACTGGTCAGTCTGAACAACCCTGCGATCACGAAGAAAATTGTCCATTGCTCTATCAATTTCAAAAGGAACTAAAGCAGCATCGAGTGTTTGGTTGGGTGTGTTTCTGTGTGACTATGTGTGTGTTAGCGTGTATTGGCGTGTATGTGTGTGTGTGTCTGTTGTAATAGAGAGAGAGAGAAAATATGGACATACCAGTTCAACTGTACTCATTAGGCTGCTTGTACATCTTCGATGAGATGCCTGTTATTAAAAATATTTGCTTCACATAAATTGTTTTAAAATACGAAAAGAATAGAAGAAAAAAAAAAAAACAAAACAAAAAAACGAAATAACAACCCAACAAACACAAAAGAAAAACCCGGAAAAGTATTTTTTAACGATAGTTCCTTGGTTGATCACAAATTTGGTTCTGTAACAGAGACTAAATATCTGGAAATACCGAAATTGAAGAAAAAGTGAAAAAAGTCTTTGATCTTCCTTATTAAAACATTTCAAATAAGAAGCATTAGTAACTAAGAAAATCTCGCTGAGATCTTTTTATTCTTTTTTTTTTTGTCCCCTTTCTTAGTTTCTTATATTGATAAATTATATTTTAAGAATCTAAGCTTTATTAAAATAGATCTATCACACTTTCGCTCACTCGCTAGGAAAATATATTTAATTGATTGTAAAGCTAACTATAAGAAAATCTCGATGAAAATAAATATGATAAATGCATATTGCTTTCTTTTTTTTAATGTAAAAATCCAAATGAAAATTCATTGTCAATTTTTATTGATCTTCAGCTTTTAAAGACATTTTCAGAAATACTATTTCCACCTCACCGTGAAATTTTAAGTGCTGTTTCTATTGTATTTATTTGTTTATAATTAATTTAATTCTACAAATAAGTTGTCAGAGATAGAATAAGTTTTAACTTTATACTGATTTTCTTAATGTAAGAATTGTATGTCTGTCTGTGTGAGTGTTCACACACACACACACACACATATATATATTATATATATATATATATAAAGAAAAAGAGATGAAATCGAAAATGCAACTGGAGTCTTA
Organism: Eledone cirrhosa; assembly: GCA_964016885.1. Lineage (NCBI taxonomy): Eukaryota > Metazoa > Mollusca > Cephalopoda > Octopoda > Eledonidae > Eledone > Eledone cirrhosa. The sequence goes on from OZ024762.1 coordinate 20,948,593, forward strand.
TTTTTTTTTTAAATATATATATTTATTTGGTTCCTTTGCCGGTTTCGCAGTTCTTCTGCTTTTCAAAAGGTGAGTTGAGATGGAGAGTCTGTGGTTTTTCTCACATCTCACCAGATGTGAGAAAAACCACAGACCCTCCATCTCAACTCACCTTTTGAAAAGCAGAAGAACTGCGAAACCGGCAAAGGAACCAAATAAATATATATATTTAAAAAAAAAATAAGACTCCAGTTGCATTTTCGATTTCATCTTTTTCTTTATACTTTCACTCGTGTAGGACACCGGTTATTTTTCATTTTGTAAAAAAAAACCTCACTTTCTAATATATATATATATATATATATAAATAAATATAAATTAGCGAGAATCGTATTTCGGCTTAGGAATTAACGAAAAACAACTTCTGAGATGTGTGGCAAGCGCTCAATGATTCAGATGAACCAGAGCTACAACATACGTTAAAGGCCAAACACACTGAGACGATGGTTAAACAATCATTATGTATGTGTGTGTGTGTATACATATGTGTGTGTGTATGCATCATCATTATCGTTTAACGTCTGTCTTCCACGCTAGCATGGTTTGTATGTATGTATGTATGTATACATATTCTCTAGAAAAGCTGCATGTCATGTCAATATGACACCCTTATGATTCCCACAGGAATTATGGAACCATGTATACATGTGTGGATGTATGTATGCATGTAAATATGTAAATATGTATGGATGTAAATATGTTTGCATGTAAATATGTTTGCATGTAAATATGTTTGCATGTAAATATGTTTGCATGTAAATATGTTTGCATGTAAATATGTTTGCATGTAAATATGTTTGCATGTAAATATGTTTGCATGTAAATATGTTTGCATGTAAATATGTTTGCATGTATATATGTATGTATAAATATATGTAAAAATGTTTAACCCTTCTTTTACTAAACTACCTGAAACCAGCCCTGCTTCTATGAAAGAAAACTGTCTTAACCCTCTAGTATTTAAACCGGCCATATCTGGCCAAAATTCTCTCACCCCTTTCTGTTCAAACTGGTTGTAACTGGTCACTCATACCAATGTTAAGATATTGTTCTCAAAATAAATATCAAAATCTCATAGATTCAATATTATGTGAGATAAAGCCTTTACCACAAAAATACAATAGTATATATAGAGTAATTGTTTTTACTTTTTGGCACAAGGCCAGCAATTACCCAGTACATTACTGGTACTTTATTTTATCGACTCCGTAAGGATGAAAGGCAAAGTTAACCTCGGCGGGATTTGAACTCACTGAAATCCTTCACTCACAATTTTACATCAGAGCTTTTGATAAATTGCTGGAAACACCAGAAGGCCAATGACTTTGGGGAAAGGGAATGTCAATTAAATAGAACCCAGTATTTGACTGTTACTTTATTTTATCAACTCTGGGAGGATAATAAGCAAAGTTGACTTCTGTGAGATTTGAACTCAGAATATAAAGAATTGGAACAAACACTGCAAATAATTTTATCCAACACTTTCATGATTTCACCAGTCCATCTGAGAAAGTTGCTTATATAAATAAATCTCTCAAAATTCTTCCAGGAGTTACAACTGGCAGATAGTATCAGCAATGGAAACACCAATGGAAACATTGTTTCTTTGGTCTGATTTGATGAGTTCTACGTGGCCTAGTGGTAAGGGTGTTGGACTTACAATCATGATGTCATGGGTTTGATTCCTGGACTGGGATGCGTATTGTGTTCTTGAGAAAAACACTTCATTTCATGTTGCTCCAGTATACTCAGCTGAAAATGAGTACCAGCAATATCTGGGGATTTAACTCTGCGATGGACAGTCGCTTAATGCCGTGAAAACCGGGATAAGCACCGGCCTAATGAGCTGGTGAACACATGAGGTTTAGCATCTTGCTGATCAATCTAAATTCTTGATTATTTTCAAAATGAAAAACATCAGAAATGAATTTCTTTAGGAATAGGTTATAAAAGGATTAAATTACTGATACTTATTGATGGAGGCACATGGCTCAGTGGTTAGAGCATTGGCCTTGCAATCGAAAGGTTGTGAGTTCAATTCTCAGACATGTTGTTTCCTTGAGCAAGACACTTTATTTCACATTGCTCCAGTTTACTCAGCTGTAGAAATGAGATGATTCCACTGCAAAGTGGTCGTGGAGGTGCCACGGCAAAAAAGCACCCAGCACTCACTGTAAATGAGGTTGGTGTTAGGAAGGGCATCCAGCTGTAGAAATCAAGCCAGAATCAGTTCCCGTCCCACCCTTGCAAGCAGGGAAAAGCGGACGTAAAATGATGATATATATATATATATATACTGAATTTGAGAAATAATTTCTTTCGATAACAGATGGTGATAGGAAGGGTATCCAACCATAGAAAGCTTGCCAAACAAAAGATTGAGATGACACTTCAATCATGTCCTGGCCATGACAATAAAAACACCCAGTATATGCTGTAAAGTGGTTGGTGATAGGAGGGGCATACAGCAGTAGAAAGCTTGCCAAATAAAGGGTTGGGAGGACCCTTCAGTTGTGTCAAAGACATGACAACCTCCTCTGTGCACTCAGTAGAACTTGAGACCAATGGATAAGTGAGATGACAGATCCCTCGCGTGACTGGGAGGTCAGTATCCACACTTGAGTACTTATGTAGCCCTGTCCAACACTCGCTAGCAGGGAAGGTGGACATTAAACGATAATTTTCTACTTTAGGCCAGCAATTACTCAGCAATTACTCAGTGCATTACTGGTACTTTATTTTATCGACCCCGTAAGGATGAAAGGCAAAGTCAACCTCGGCGGGATTTGAACTCAGATCGTAAAGGGACGTAACTATGCTGGAAAACATGGCGTCCGACCCTTTACCGATACTGCCAATCCACCGACGATAATGATGAACAGAACCCTTAATAAATTATCACCCCCAACTAACAACCCTAGTATTCTTAGCAGTTTCAACTGAATTACTTGTAATGTTTATAATTAGTTTAAAATTAACAAAGCACTGCTTATTATCCTGTTGTTTGATAATTACTTTTATTATCCTACCATCAGATAATCTGATTTTCTTTGCTTCTTAAATCAACAAACTAATTTAATATAAAAAGAATTGAATGAATGAATATATATTTACTGATAATCAACTTATTTTTTTTAAAATCTGAAGTGAAACACCACAGTAAGGCTTTTTTATGGTGGTTCAGTTGGAGGTTGTGGTGGTTTATTCATATCTGAGTGGGCATAACCAGTACTAATAATAATAAGAAAGTTGACATTGAGTTCAGTGAAAATGAGTGTATATCAAGGCTCTATTCTCACTCAGCCCCTCTCTGCAGACCATTACAGAAGATTTAAACTGGCTGTATCCGGCCAGAATTCTCTCACCTCTTTATGTTCAAACTGGCTCTAACTAGCTACTCATACTGATGTTAAGGTATTGTTCTCAAAATAAATATCAAAATCTCAAATTCGATATTATGTGAGATAATTATGAGGTAAAGCCTTTATCATGAAAATATAATACTATATATAGAGTAATGTAAATGCTAAAGGGTTAAGACTGGTTTCTCATAGAAACGTCTGTTCTATATATGCTAATGGCTGCGATCTTATAATCAAATGTATGGAAGAGCTAGAGGAAAAATTCATGTCGTGGAAATAGAACTTTGAATCAAAAGTGATCAGAGAATAACTAGCAAAGACAAACGCATCAATAAATAAGAAGATAGTACCCTGGTCCCACCTGGAGTGCAATACTGTACAGTAGTAAGACATGGACAGTGAATGAAGAAAGTATGCAAGGACTGGACAGAAATTATATAAAATGAGCATGCTCTGGTGGATGTGTGATGTTAGTGTTATTAGCTTAAGAGTGCATCTGTTCTATGAAAACAAAGTTGAATTTTAATTTAAAGTTCTGAAAGAATATATGAAAGGTTTCCTGAAATGACTTCCATGATCTGTTTAGCCTACAATTAAATTAAGTCCATATCCTGATTCACTTTTCTTCAAGACTTCTCAATTGAAAAACTAACGATATTGGGGAGAGGAAGTGTGAAATTGTCTAGCATGGCATGATTCCAATAATTTTTGCAGTTGCATCAGTGCCAACAGTATTAGTTCATAATTTCCATTTGGACATGATCTGGCAAGTTAGCAGGAAAGCTTTGACAGTTGGACAATGTAAGAAGTTCACAGTATGTTCCCCAGTCTCCCTAACCCATCTTAGAATCTTATTTTATAAAATATAATACTATATAGTATGAAAACATCAACATTTTTCGTTGAAATAGTATCATACAACTTTCCAATAAAAGAAATCAGATTAGGAGGAAAAAAAAAAAAACCTCATTACTTTTGATATATTAAATTATGAATTGGCTTAATGGTTTTGTCAAAATTAAATAAGTTTCTTTTGCAGTAAGAGGGGGAATTTGGAGTGAGTTTAGAGTATAGAATAATTGAAAGTATCACCTAAATTTTTATATCTCTTATTTCGAGACAATGAAAAAAATTGCTGTTAGGAAAATATTCCTAGAAACTTTCTCGACAGCAGTTTTTGATGACCAACAAAACCTTCTCCCTTCTCACTCTTCTGTGACACTAGAGCCCTTGCCTTTTCCTTCCTTTTCTGGTTTTAAAAAAAAAAATATTTTCTTATTTTACATTCCATTCTTTCTTCTCAATCTAAATTTTTTTTCTTTTTCTATTAAATTGAGATTTTAAATCTTGTATATCATTTGTACACATATATATGTTAAACGAATTGGCAGAGTTGTTAGAATGTTGAATAGAATGCTTTATGATATTCGCTCCAGCTCTCTATTCTCTGAGTTCAAATCTCACCGAGGTCAACTTTACCTTTCATCCTTTCAAGGCCGATTAAAAAAAGTACCAGTCTAATACTGGGGTTGATTCTTCCTCGGTATCTCTTTCTCATTTCCTCTCTCTCTTTCTATCTTTCTCTGGAAGAAATCTGCTGTACTCAGGCCTGGAGAAGGATGGGCTCCACCAGGTCAGGCCTGGGGAGGGATGGGCTCCACCAGGTCAGGCCTGGAGAGGGATGGGCTCCACCAGGTCAGGCCTGGAGAGGGATGGGCTCCTCCACCAGGCTTAAAATGCCCAAGAAACGCTGTATGTCAATACGTCACCTCTACGACTCTATCAGGAGTTATGGGACCATACATACATATCTTCATATGCTAAACATTCATTCAGTTTTTATCCACTGAAAACAAAAATCTGACAAAGACACCACAAATATTCTAATATTGATGCCAAGCTAGAAATGTTTACGATGGGGCTAGGTTGGGATGTGGTAGGGGTAGACAAAGTCGATTGTATCGTGACTGGTACTTTAGTTTATCGACACCGGGAGGTGACTTCAGTGGGATTTGGACTCACAATGCAAAGAACTGGAACAAATGTCTCTCACTCTACCAATTCATTGGATGTTTGCATATCTGGCCATAACACACACGCGCGCGCACGCACGCACGCACGCACGCGCGCATACACACACGCATACACATGCACACACATGCACACACATGCACACAAAATGCACCCAGTGATGTTGGGAGATGTGGTGGTGGTGGCACTGGAGATGGCAGTCATGATAATAGTGGTGGTGGTGGTGGTGGTGAAGGCAGCAGTAGTAGTAATAGTGGCAGTAGTGGTAATGTAGATGGTGTTGCTGGAGATGGTAGTAGTGGCAATAATGATGGTGATGGCAGTAGTGGAGGTAGTGGAAATAGTAATGGTGGGGTATGGTAGCAATTGTAGAGCATAAGACTAAATATCACGAAACAGTTTGAATTCTTTTCTATTTTGGATTAAAATTCTCCTACAGTCAACACTTTCCTCCTTATACCAGTTATATTCTGGGCTCAGTTGTATTGACTATATAGACACTCGGTGACCCCCAATAAATGTATGCTCCTCTACCAATCAACATCATCATCATCATTTAATGTCCATCCTCCCTTTCCCTGTGGAAAAAAAAGAGAAAAATCAGTATTTGGCAGAAACTTTTGCAGGGGGTAGAAAAAGAGAGAAAATGAGGGGGGAGACAAAAGGGAGACAGAAAGAGAGAAGGAAGGAAGACTTGGAATGAGATAGATGTATATATAGATAGATAGAGAGAGAAGGGAGAGATATAGAGAGACAGGGAAAGATATAGGGAGAGAATGTATGTGACTATTTTAATGGAACATCTGACATGCATCTAAATATTTTAATTGAAGTTGGTATTGAGCCAATTAGTTTGGAGTAGCTGAATGTAATGATTTATAATTTAGGCACAAGGCCAACAATTTTAGTGGTGATGGTGGGGATGGGTTAATATCAATTATATTGACCACAGTATCTTACTGGTACTTTATTTTCCAGGGTCGATAAATAAAGTACTCTCGAATAATCCCATGCTTATTAATTTTTCATCTTTTTTCCAAACCCCTTATTAAATTTTGCTAATCTATCTCCAGTGAAATTTTATTTTAAGTAGTAGCATTACTGTGACCATTAATTTTCTTTATACATAAAAAAATAAAAAAATTAAAAATTATACAAGACAAAATCCCATGTTATAAAATAAATAGGATGGGTTGAGGGTCTCAATATGTAAACTAAATAACTAATTCTAGTTTTTAACACAAATCATTAACACAAATCAAAGGAGACAACCTAGAAAAATTACTAATTTTCCAACCTTCCTGTCTAATCCCCCCTGCCCCCTATTATTTGGGACCCGAGAGTACCAGTTCAGTATTTGTTTCAATTTTTCACATTCTGAGTTCAAATCCCACCAAAGATAAATTTTCCTTTCATCTTTCCAGGGTCTATAAAGAACCCTTCAGTGGTTTGGCCAGAATTATTAAAGAAATGGGTGGGGTATTTTGCAGTATCTTTTCCAGTTCTGAGTTCAAATCCCACTGAGGTCAACTTTGTCTTTCATCTTTTCGGGGTCAATAAAATAGAGTACAAGCCCAGGGAGTAGTGGTGAATTGGCTGAATTATTAAGGTGTTGAATAAACAAATATCACAAAATATTTGTTTTAGCTCTGTGTGGTTTGAGTTCAAATCTTGCCTACTGTCACTAGAAAAATGATGTCACTCTAGTCAGAGGTTGCGACTGACAGATAGTATAAGCAATGGGATGACCAGCGGAAATATTGTTTCCTTGGTCCTATTTAATGATTAGCTTATTTCTTTTCTTTTATGTTTTAAATGTATTTACCAGTCATTAATATGTATCTTAATTTGATTGACAAAAACCGATCTCATTTGCTTACCGAGCGGGGTAGAACTCATCAAATTGGACCAAAGAAACAATGTCTCCATTAGTCTTTCCAATTGCTGATACTATCTATTGGTCAAAACTCCTGGCAGAAAAAGCAACATGAAATAAAGTGTCTTGCTGAAGGACATAACACATCGCCCGGTCCAAGAATCAAACTCTCTAACCACGAAGCCATATGCCAATATGTATCTAATTGTAAATAATCAATCAGATTCATGAAACATTGAGCAACTTTTTTTAATATTTAAAGTATGTTCTTTTTTATTTTTATTTTTTTTACTATGAAAATAATTCCAAGTTGGGTATATGAACCCCAAGTAAACAGGTAATACTGTCCCCTTTTTCCATCTTTAGAGTCTGTATCCAACTTGTTTGACTATTTTCATAGTACAAGAAAAAACACACTCACCAGCATTGAAGCAGCTTATATCAAGTTAACATACATTCCAATATCTAATATTAATTTTATTTCCTATTTCTTTCTCTCTTTCAGTATTACGTATTGTCATTTGCCTTTCCAAAGCAAATGGTTTTACCTGGGAACTGAACGCGGGAATGTACACATAGTGAACATCGAAACGTTTTCTCTGTCTGGTTATGTCATTAATTGGAACAAAGCAATTGAATTGTAAGTATCAAAAGTTTATGAAAACAAATTTTGTTTTTAAAAAGAGTATATGTTAAAAAAAAAAGGAAGAAAGGCAATTTTTACACTGCCCTAGGCTCAAACCTGGCTACTGGCAATGTCAACTGTTTATAGTATCTTTACTATTGTTGACAGATAAATGTGAACATCACAATGTCAACTGTTTATAGTATCTTTACTATTGTTGACAGATAAATGTGAACATCACAATGTCAACTGTTTATAGTATCTTTACTATTGTTGACAGATAAATGTGAACATCACAATGTCAACTGTTTATAGTATCTTTACTATTGTTGACAGATAAATGTGAACATCACAATGTCAACTGTTTATAGTATCTTTACTATTGTTGACAGATAAATGTGAACATCACAATGTCAACTGTTTATAGTATCTTTACCATGGTGGACATATGGATGTGAACATTTGCAGTGCTAAACTAAAGATGTTATCACCATCCTTATGGGGTCGATAAAATAAAGTACCAGTAATACATTGGGATAATTGCTGGCCTTGTGCCAAAAGTAGAAACAATTATTAGTGGATTTAGTGGTGGATAGGGTGGTGGATTGGCAGTATTGGTAGAGGGTCGGACCCCATGCTTTTGCAGCATAGAGTTACGCCCCTTTACGGTCTGAATTCAAATCCCGCCGAGGTTAACTTTACCTTTCATCCTTACAAGGTCGATAAAATAAAGTACCAGTAATGCACTGGGTAATTACTGGCCTTGTGCCAAAAATAGAAACAATTATTAGTGAATTGGCAGTATCAGTAGAGGGTCGGACGCATGCGTTTCAGCATAGTGACGGCCCTTTACATTCTGAGTTCAAATCCCACCGAGGTTAGCTTTGCCTTTCATCCTTACGGGGTCGATAAAATAAAGTACCAGTCACGAACTGGGGTCGATTTAATTGACTTTCCCCTCCCCCAAAATTGCTGGCCTTGTGCCTAAATCTGAAATCATTATTATTATTAAGTGACCAATGACCTCTTCTTTTTCCGTCTTTAAGGGTCCTTACCCTATTTTATGAGCTATTTATAGTATCTCCATACATGAGCACATCATTCTTTGTATTAACTTTATCCCCGCAGAATTTATATATCACATCGGTCATTTGTAGCTTGTTCAGTTAGAATTGGTGTCAATAACAAGGTTTTTGTTGTCCAGTTTGAGGTTTGGTGTCAATAACAAGGTTTTAGTTGTTCAGTTTGTGGTTTGGTGTCAATAACAGGGTTTAATTGTCTAGTTTGTTGTTTGGTGTCAATAAAGGGGTTTAATTGTCTAGTTTGTGGTTTGGTGTCAGTAACAGGGTTTTAGTTGTCCAGTTTGTGGTTTGGTGTCAATAACAAGGTTTTAGTTGTCCAGTTTGTGGTTTGGTGTCAGTAACAAGGTTTAATTGTCTAGTTTGTGGTTTGGTGTTAATAACAGGGTTTTAGTTGTCCAGTTTGTGGTTTGGTGTCAGTAACAAGGTTTAATTGTCTAGTTTGTGGTTTGGTGTCAATAACAGGGTTTTAGTTGTTCAGTTTCTATGTTTGTGGTTTGGTGTCAATAACAGGGTTTTAATTGTCCAGTTAGTGGTTTGGTGTCAGTAACAAGGTTTAATTGTCCAGTTTGGGGAGTCAATAACAGGGTTTTAATTGTCCAGTTTGTGGTTTGGTGTCAATAACGAGATTCTTGAGTTTAGAGTCTTCTGTTGTTTTTGTTTTTAGTATATTACTATTGTTAACATATTGATTTGGTGCAATATATTGTGTGTTAGATTTTATGAGATTTTCTTTTATTTTGTGTTTGTCTGTTCTATAGTTTGTATGCGTTTGATTCATGTAGTATACTTTATATGTTATTTGTGTATTTTTAATGGCTACAGTGTCTGAGACAATAGTTGTATGGTCTTTATGTCTATATTATGTCTATATTCGGTCTACTGGTCTCTTCGATTATCCATTGTTGGTTAATCTTTGTTTTGTTCTATGGATTTCTTTAGCCAATGCTTTGTTTGTAGAAGAGAATCTAAATATTCCTCTTTGTTGAGATTTCCTCACTGATATTTTGTAGTTTTGTTGATATTTACTGTTTACATCTAGCTATTTACATTTTTTTGTGTGTAAACCAGAGGTTCTCAAACTTTTTGAGCCACCGACCCCCATCACGATCACGTAATCCCCTCACGCCCCAACCCTATTTCCAGAGAGACCCGCTGACATGCAAATTGTAAATAATATATCTATATATTACTAAAACTCTGCGATTGCTTGCTTGCTTCTCTGTAATGTAATACAGCCAAAAGGGCACATAATGGGAAAATACTTTGAAAGGAGGTTGACCCTGAAATGCGAATACAAATGGAATAAAACAAGTTTCACGTAAATCGGAGGACGGCTTCCCGAGATATGTGGTTTTTCCGGGTACATTCATAAACAGAGAGAGAAAAGGATAGAAAGAGATAGTGGTTGTGAGAGAGTAGATTGAAAGAGAGACAGAAGAGGAGAATGGAAGAGAGAGAGAGATGGTGGTGGTATTGTGTATATATATATATATATATATATGTGAGTGTGTGTATATGTATGTGTGTATGTGTGTGTGTCTATATTATATATTTTTTTTACTATATCTATATATATGTATTATTTGATATTTAATATACTATTATATCATCTCTATTGCCCCCTTAGCCAGCAGTACCCCCTGGACCTTCTGAAGCCCCCCCCCCCCCAAGGGGCGGTAGCGCCCACTTTGTAAAGAGACATCAAATATTTGTTGCACCCCTTCCCCAATCTTGACGCTTTATCTAAATATGAGGTCATATGTGTACTGCCCTGGGTGTTAAACTTTAGTAAAGAGTTGTTTTCAGGCGTTTGGAACATAACTTAACAAAGATTCTTGTTGAAAATTATGATGAAAGGTGTTTAGATAAATGTCATGATAAGGTGGTTAGTGCTGGTGTCACGATAAAATGCACCCAGTCCACTCTGTATGGTAGTAATGCTGGTGTCGCAACATAAAGCAGCCAGTTCATACTGTAAGGTGTTAGTGTCATAGTCACAGTAAAATACTTCCAGTACAATACACTGTAAACTGGTTGGCATTAGGGAGGGGATCCAGATGTAGTAATGAAGGCAACCATAGAGTATACAAGCAAGGTGTGGTCACCTAACTAGGCTAGCCTCAATACATGACAACCCATCTAACCCATGCAAGCATGGAAAATAAATTGACTTTAACCTTTTAGCAATTACATAACTCTATAATATACTATTGTATTTTCATATAATATTTCACATAATGTAGAATCTATGAAATTTTGATATTATTTATTTTCAGAACAATACCTTAACATCAATATGAGTAGCCAGTTATGGCCAGTTTGAACAGAAAGGGATGAGAAAATTCTGGCCAGACACAGCCAGTTTAAATGTTAGAGAGTTAACCTCTTCAGTGCTGAAGATGAGATAACTCATCCTAACATGTTTGAACTCTCTTTTTCAGCAGTTCATAACTTCAAAGTTATGAACTTGTTTCCAACAATTCAAATTTTCAAAGCTAGATGGGGTTACTAGTTTATTGATGTGACGTTTGTCAATCATCCAGATATGTGTTGTTAGTAAATGTTTGTTTAAAAATATAGTCACAAGGTCAGGAATTACGCCAGTGCATTACTGGTGCTTTATTTTATCAACTCTGTAAAGATGATAGGTAGAGTTAACCTCGGCTTGATAATGGCTTGTAATTTAGACAGAAGACCAACGACTTGGAGGAAGGGAATGTCAATTAAATAGACCCCAGTATTTGACTGTTACTTTATTTTATCAACTCTAGGAGGATGATAGGCAAAGTTCACTTCAGAGAGATTTGAACTCGGAATGTAAAGAATCAGACCCTGTCACAGATAGGTTGTTATGAAAAAAGTTAAATAAATTCTCACACTAGGTTTGAAAGTCTTTGTTTTCACCTCAGTTTGTTATTTTGATGAGTGGAGAGGTTCAGAGATCAAATCAAATAAACTGGTAGAAGCACCCTTCGTGTCACCCTTCAAAAGAAAAACAAAAACAACCTCCTTCCCTCAAAAAAATAACAAAAACTGAAAAAATAATGCTTTGCTTCCACAATCCATCAAATTTTCATGATTCTGATCTTTGTGTCTTTTAAAACAGAATTAAGAATATGAATAACTTTATGGTTTTTGTCTCTATTTCAATATTTATTTACTTCGTTCAGTGAAAACCGTCTAGCCATTCCTCTGCTAATGTTGTATATGGTTATCTCCAGTTCTGTCAATTACTAGTGAAAAGAAACCAATTTATGTGGCATTCTAAATATTGATTTAATATCCGTTCAACATTGTACAGTTTATTCTTCTCAGCAAATCTTTTCAAATCTCTTTGTGAATATAATTCAAATATTTTGTGTCTGATGCCTGCTTTATGAGGAATTCTTGGCAGCATCTTATTGAAATTTAGTTTGTATTGCTGATTTCATTCCTTAGAAAATAGTTGCAGTTTTTCTGCATTGTCCCAATTCCGTTTCTATAGACATTTTGACCATTCATGATAGTTGTATTTTTCTTTTCCTGGTCTTTCAAAAACACCTGACAACTTATTTCCATATATTCTTTTTTGAATAATAGATATACTCTCCTATCGTTTTCTTTGACTAGTTCAGTTCAAAGGCTGCGAACTAACAGTCGTTAAAGCATAAGAATTAATTAACCTGCAGTATTTGTTCCAGCTCCCTGTGCTATCTGTTTCAATCTTGTCCAGGTCAACTTTGCTTTTCATCCATTTCAGGGTCAATAAGGAAAAAAATACCAATTGGGTATGATGGCAAGACACTCCACTTGTGTCAAAGACATATGCATGGCAAGCGTGGTCCTATAAATTCTGAAGGAGTCAAAGGGGCACCATATTGATATATATTGCATTTCCAGGGCATTTTAAAACCTGGTGGAGCCCATCCCTCCAGGTCTGCAGACAGCAGATTTCTACCAGAGAAGGGTAGTGAAGGATAGAATGGTAGAGAAGGCTAGTGAGTGATAGAATGGTAGTGAAGGGTAGTGAAGGATAGAATGGTAGAGAAGGCTAGTGAGTGATAGAATGGTAGTGAAGGGTAGTGAGTGATAGAATGGTAGTGAAGGGTAGTGAGTGATAGAATGGTAGTGAAGGGTAGTGAGTGATAGAATGGTAGTGAAGGGTAGTGAGTGATAGAATGGTAGTGAAGGGTAGTGAGTGATAAGATAGTAGTGAAGTGTAGTGAGTGATAGGATGGTAGTGAAGGGTAGTGAGTGATAGGATGGTAGTGAAGGGTAGTGAGTGATAGAATGGTAGTGAAGGGTAGTGAGTGATAGAATGGTAGTGAAAGGTAGTGAGTGATAGAATGGTAGTGAAGGGTAGTGAGTGATAGAATGGTAGTGAAGGGTAGTGAGTGATAGAATGGTAGTGAAGGGTAGTGAGTGATAGAATGGTAGTGAAGGGTAGTGAGTGATAGAATGGTAGTGAAGGGTAGTGAGTGATAGAATGGTAGTGAAGGGTAGTGAGTGATAGAATGGTAGTGAAGGGTAGTGAGTGATAGAATGGTAGTGAAGGGTAGTGAGTGATAGAATGGTAGTGAAGGGTAGTGAGTGATAGAATGGTAGTGAGAAAGATACAGAGGAAGAATCAACTGTAGATTGGTACTTTGTTTATTGACCTCATATGAATGAAAGGAAAAGGTGACCTTGCTGGGATTTGAACTCAGAGAGCCGAAATGAATATTGCAAAACATGTTAAACATTCAAAGCATGGAGGCACATGGCTTAGTGGTTAGAGCATTGGCCTTGCAATCGAAAGGTTGTGAGTTCAATTCTCAGACCGGGTAATGTGTTGTTTCCTTGAGCAAGACACTTTATTTCACATTGCTCCAGTTCACTCAGCTGTAGAAATGAGATGATAGGGACTGGGGTCCCTATCATTCCACTGCAAAGTGGTCGTGGAGGTGCCACAGAAAAAAGCACCCAGCACTCACTGTAAATGAGGTTGGTGTTATGAAGGGCATCCAGCTGTAGAAATCAAGCCAGAATCAGTTCCCGTCCCACCCTTGCAAGCAGGGAAAAGCGGACGTAAAATGAAATGATGATGACGATGATGATGATTTTATCTGACATTCTAATAACTCTACCAATTTGCTGCCAAAACAAAGATCTCTCTAATGCTGATGCCATGATAAAATACACTCAGTAGAGCATGGGAGTATATATAAATGAAATGGAGGCCTGCCAGGGCCCATCTGAGAGGTCTGTAACTCTGTTTGAGTACTGTCAGTCTGATGACTTGTCAAACCCCTGTGTTAAATAATGATGATAACTTTCTCTTTCTCTTTGACCAAAATTGACTATGATTACACCTCAAGAGGAATTACCCCTGATTTGTTTTAAATGTTCCAGTGACAGATGATGGTACCCTGTTGGCTCTATCATGAGCTGAGAGCTCAAAGTAAGCAGCCAGTGCCAGATTTAGGACAAAGAGGCCATGTGCTAGTTAAGCTATGAGGCCCCAAACATTTGAAAAATTCATTGTAAAAATTTTTTTGAGAGGAAGTTGGGACTCCCTGGCCTACAGAGCCCTGTGCTTAAGCACAACTAAGCACAATGGTAAAGGAATCATTGTATTGAAATCAAATCTTATTACAAACATTGTGTTTTGTCTTCATTGAGCCTAGGAGGCATATCAGGTCACTGACATTACAGTACAATACACCATATGTCTACAATCTGGTCACTTACACTACACTATGCTACACCATATTTCTGTAGCCTACACTACACTACACTACACCAATAGTCTGATCACTAATACATACACTACACTACACCAATAGTCTGATCACTAATATAATACATATTACATATTACAAGCAAACAGCCACAGGAAACAAGTACCACCAATCTCTGGGAGGGCCCTGTAGAAACAGTAGACAGCTTCTGCTACCTAGGTGACCGAATTAGCAACGGAGGTGGGTGCTCAGAAAGTACAATAACTAGGGTAAGAACGGGATGGAAGAAGTTTAGGGAGCTACTACCACTGCTAGCTGCAAAAGGCTTCTCCCTCAGAATGAAAGGCAGACTGTATGATGCGTGTATCCGAACAGCGATGTTGCATGGTAGTGAGACCTGGGCGCTGAAGGTGGAAGACTTACGTAGATTAGAGAGAAACGAAGCCTGCATGCTCCGATGGATGTGTAACAGTAATATACGTGAACGACAAAGCATAAATGAATTGAGAGAGAGACTGAGCATAAGAGGAATCAAATGCTGCGTGCAGGAGAGGCGGTTACGCTGGTATGGACATGTGATGCGTATGAAGGATGACAGCTGCATAAAAAGGTGCAGAGCACTAGAAGTTGATGGAAACCGCGGAGTGGGGAGACCCAAGATGACTTGGGATGAGGTGATAAAAGCCGACCTTACCCAACTACACCTCTCAAAGTCAATGACACACGACCGTGACTTCTGGCGTCACGCAGTAATACAGGGTACCCGACCTCCCATGGGTACATGCTGAAGCATATAAACAATATGCCCCCCCCCCCCCCCACCGCAAGGTGGTCGTGGAGGTGCCACGGCAAAAAAGCACCCAGCCCACACTGTAAAGTGGACGTGTAGGCGCCACGAAAAAGCACCCAGCACTCACTGTAAATGAGGTTGGTGTTAGGAAGGGCATCCAGCTGTAGAAATCAAGCCAGATCAGTTCCTGTATGAGCAAGGCATGGTCAGCCGACCAGACACTGCCCACAACAGGACAACCCGTCTAACCCATGCTAGCGTGGAAGAACGGACGTAAAACGGTGATGATGATGATGATGATGATATTGTAAAAAGCTTAACAAAACGCGTAGTTAAATGTTTTCATCCCCTTGAAATCGTTGGCATTAAACAAACACAGATTTTCAAATACAATACAATCTTATTTCTATATTCTGGTTACTGAATATAGATATATGGACTAGTGTAGTGTATGCTACACTACAGTACACTATGCTACACTACACTGCACTATGCTACACTGCACTATGCTACACTACAGTACACTATACTATACTACACTACAGTACACTCTACTACACTATACTACAGTACACTATACTACACTACAGCACACTATGGTACACTACAGTACACTTTGCTACATTACAATCACTCTAATACATCTTATTTTGTTTTTAGGTCACGAAAAACCCATCCAGGCCCAGTTGTGCACCTTGAAGACAATCCCATAGACCCTAGTAAGGTAAGTTTGGTTCTATATCTCTACTCTCTGTCAAAGGAGTATATGTATGTATGTATGTATGATGTATGATGTATGTATGTATGTATGTATGTATGTATGTATGTATGTATGTATGTATGTATGTATGTATGTATGCGTGTGTGTGTGTGTGTATGCATGTATGCGTGCGTGTGTGTGTGTATGCATATATGTGTGTGTATGTGTGGACCATTAACTTCTGATGGAGTCATAAGGGTGCTGTAGTGTTGACATATGGTGTGTTTTGTGTATTTTAAACCTGGCAGACTCCATTTCCTTTCCATGTCTGAAAACAACCTATTTCTTCCAGAGAATGGAGTAGAGAGAGAGAGGGAGAGAGGAAGAATTAACACCAGTGTAGGACTGGTATTTTTTTTTTTATTGGTCTAAAAAAAAAAAAAATGAAAGACAAAATTGGCCTCAGTGAGATTTGAACTCAGATCTCAGAGAGCCAGAACAAATACCACAAAGCATTCTATCTGACACCCTACAGCTCTGCCAATTCACCACCTTAAATTCTTGATTATTTTCAAAATTACTTGAAAATCATAGGCAGTGATTTCCATTATGGTAAAGAAGGGGTTAAAGTGTTTATATTTATGTAACAACATTTAAGATATGTTCCAAACACCAGCTTAATAATCAGAGAGTTAGCTATATTATTAAATCCCTCCAAATTCTTGATTATTTTCAAAAATCATTTGCAAGTCATAGCTAGTGTCTTTCATTCTTCTTCTTATTGTGTCCACAAGAGTGTCAGCTACAAAGCTTGGCTAGATGCGATTCCACCACAACTGAACACATTGCTGTCCTTTCTCATTAAACTCTGCCAAGTCCAATGATGTGCAGGGGTGTTCCAGCAGAGGCCATATCAGGAGGTGCTGCGTAGTCCGTGTTTTAATGCCACAGTCACACACAAAGTCCTCATCCTTTAAATATCCCCATTTTGCCAGATTGACGTTTCACGTCCAACACCAGATCTTAGTCTGTTTAGGCATTTCCACACTGTATAGTTTGTATCTGCTCCAGGGGGCAGTGCCCTGCTCGCCTTTAGCTCCATTGTTGTTACAGATGGGAGGTTAAGGTTAAGTTTTTCTTTCCAGCAAGTGACTCTTTCACTATTAATGCTCGATATTCCAAGGGGTATGACGCTCTTTCATTAGAAATATGGTAATGAATTGGTGAAAGTGTTTATATTTATCTAAAAACTTTCCACCATAATTTTAAATCAGAATATTTATTATATTCTTAGATAAAATGCTGCGATAACAAGAAAGAAAGATAGTTATTTGACTAAATCCCTCCAAATTCTTGATTATTTTCAAAAATTACTTCGACTTTTTTTCCATTTCTTCTCTCTCCTCATTGTTCCAGTGTTAGAAATCACTATTGTAGCTTCAACCAAAACTGATCTTCGTCTTCTTGTCTTCAGTCTTTCTTCTCCAATCTCTTTCTTCTGTCTTCCATGTTTTCTATGTGAAAGGTAAACAAACTCTGATGTAAAGTGGCATCCATTTTAAAAGGTTCCTATTTAAATTTAAAACTTCCAACATTATTTCATATAAGAAACTTTTATAGAATTTTGATTACCGTATTTCTCAGCATCAAAGACACTACTTTTTTCCTAAAATAAGTCTCAAAAATCTACCATGCGTCCTGGAGGTTGTTTATTATTTTTTTTCAAATTTTTGGTTGTCAAAATTAGGGTGCGTCCTCAAGGACAAAGTGTCTTCGGCGCCAGGAAATATGGTGTATAAAAATTACATCTTAGTAATGAAATAATTAGTAATTGTAGTAAATCTATCTGAATTCTTCATTAACACTTCAGCATTTACATCACTCTATATATACTATTATATTTTATTGGTAAAGGCTTTAGCTCACATAATTATCTCACATAATATTGAATCTGAGATTTTGATGTTATTTATTTTGAGAATAATACCTTAACATCAGTATGAGCGGGTGGTTACAGCTGGTTTCAACAGAGATGTAAGAGAATTCTGGCCAGATATGGCCGCATAATATTGAATCTGAGATTTTGACGTTATTTATTTTGAGAATAATACCTTAACATCAGTATGAGCGGGTGGTTACAGCTGGTTTCAACAGAGATGTAAGAGAATTCTGGCCAGATATGGCCGCATAATATTGAATCTGAGATTTTGACGTTATATTATTTTGAGAATAATACCTTAACATCAGTATGAGCGGCTGGTTACAGCTGGTTTCAACAGAGATGTAAGAGAATTCTGGCCAGATATGGCCGCATAATATTGAATCTGAGACTTTGATGTTATATTATTTTGAGAATAATACCTTAACATCAGTATGAGCGGCTGGTTACAGCTGGTTTCAACAGAGATGTAAGAGAATTCTGGCCAGATATGGCCACATAATATTGAATCTGAGACTTTGATGTTATATTATTTTGCAGTATCGGTAGAGGGTCGGACGCCATGCTTTCCAGCATAGTTACGTCCCTTTACGATCTGAGTTCAAATCCCGCCGAGGTTGACTTTGCCTTTCATCCTTACGGGGTCGATAAAATAAAGTACCAGTAATGCACTGGGTAATTGCTGGCCTTGTGCCTAAAGTAGAAACAATTATTTTGAGAATAATACCTTAACATCAGTATTAGAAATCAATATTGTAGCTTCATCCAAAACTGAGTTTTATCCAGTCATATTCCCGCCCCCCCCCCCCAACCCCACCCACACACACACCCCTACACCCACTCCCCCCCCCCCACACACAGACACAGCCACCTCCTCAAGAAATCTCCTAAATTGATTAAACAATGTACCTCTGTCTTGCTCCTGTCTGGTAGCTTGCCAGATTTCTTCTAATGAAACCATCAAACTCTTGCAATCATTAAACTTCTTACCCAATCATATTGAAAGCAGCAGCAGCATCATCATCGTTGTAATAGTTGTCATCGTCATCACCATCATCGTCATCATCACCATCATCGTCCTTATCATCATCCATCGTCCTCATCATCATCATCATCATCGTCGTGATAGTTGTCATCATCGTCACCATCATCATCATTGTCACCATCGTCGTCACCATCGTCGTCACCATTACCATCGTCACCATCACCATCGTCGTCACCATCACCATCGTCGTCACCATTACCATCGTCACCATCACCATCGTCGTCACCATCACCATCGTCGTCACCATTACCATCGTCACCATCACCATCGTCGTCACCATCACCATCGTCGTCACCATCACCATCGTCACCATCACGATTGTCGTCACCATCACCATCGTCGTCATCATCATCATCGTCGTCACCATCATCGTCGCCATCGTCATCACCATCACCATCGTCATCACCATCACCATCGTCATCACCATCACCATCGTCATCACCATCACCATCGTCGTCACCATCGTCATCGTCACCATCACCATCGTCATCACCATCACCATCGTCATCACCATCACCATCGTCATCACCATCACCATCGTCGTCACCATCGTCATCGCCATCATCACCATCGCCATCGTCATCACCATCACCATCGTCATCACCATCACCATCGTCATCGTCATCACCATCACGAATGTCATCACCATCATCCTCAACATTATCAACATCCTCTTCACCATTGTCATCACCATTGTCATCGTCATCGTCATCACCATCATCGTCACCATCTTCATTGTCGTCACTATCTTCATTGTCGTCACCATCTTCGTCACCATCATTGTCATCACTATCTTCATCGTCGCCATCTTCGTCTCCATCTTCATCACCATCTTTGTCGTCACCATCTTCGTCACCATCTTCATCGTCGCCATCTTCGTCACCATCTTCATCGTCGCCATCTTTGTCACCATCTTTGTCGTCCCCATCTTCGTGACCATCTTTGTCGTGACCATCTTTGTCGTCACTATCTTTGTCGTCACCATCTTTGTCACCATCTTTGTCACCATCTTTGTCACCATCTTTGTCACCATCTTTGTCACCATCATTGTCATCACCATCCTCATTGTCACCATCTTTGTCGTCACCATCAGCGTCGTCACCATCATCGTCACCATCATCGTCATCATCATTATCGTCATCACTATCATTGACATCAACATCATGATCTTCGTCTTCTTGTCTTCAGTCTTTCTTCTCCAATCTCTTTCTTCTGTCTTCCATGTTTTCTATGTGAAAGGTAAACAAACTCTGATGTAAAGTGGCATCCATTTTAAAAGGTTCCTATTTAAATTTAAAACTTCCAACATTATTTCATATAAGAAACTTTTATAGAATTTTGATTACCGTATTTCTCAGCATCAAAGACGCTACTTTTTTCCTAAAATAAGTCTCAAAAATCTACCATGCGTCCTGGAGGTTGTTTATTATTTTTTTTCAAATTTTTGGTTGTCAAAATTAGGGTGCGTCCTCAAGGACAAAGTGTCTTCGGCGCCAGGAAATACGGTGTATAATAATTACATCTTAGTAATAAAATAATTAGTAATTGTAGTAAATCTATCTGAATTCTTCATTAACACTTCAGCATTCACATCACTCTATATATACTATTATATTTTATTGGTAAAGGCTTTAGCTCACATAATTTTCTCACATAATATTGAATCTGAGATTTTGATGTTATTTATTTTGAGAATAATACCTTCACATCAGTATGAGTGGCTGGTTTCAACAGAGATGTAAGAGAATTCTGGCCAGATATGGCTGGTTTAATCCTTTAGCATTTAAACCGGCCATAACCAGCCAGAATTCCCTCACTTCTTTCTGTTCAAACTGGCTGTAACTAGCCACTCATACTTAGGTTAAGGTATTGTTCTCAAAATAAATAATACCAAAATCTCATAGATTCAATATTATGTGAGTTATTATATAAGATAAAGCCTTTACTGAGAAAATACAGTGGTATATATAAAGTAATGTAAATGCTAAAGAGTTAATCAAATGAAATTCAGTGTATTTCATTAAAAATATGGTAATGAGAAGGTTAACGATTTTGCTGAATCACCCATCATGCTGAACTGATACTTTATATATCAAACTTGAAATTATGGCAAAGTTGACCAAGATAAGATTTAAATTTACAGCTTATAGAAAAAAAAAAAAAAAATGGATAAAATACTGTGGAGATTTTACTGCAGTTCTCTAACAACTCTATCCAAATTCCCACCTTAATTTTAAGTTAATACCAAATATATTATCTTTGTCATAGCTGTCCTACCCTTTTTTTATATTATGTTCAAGCTGAAACCAGGACAAATTGAAGATAGACATGAAAGCTTGTGATATTTCTAGAGATGTGTGAAGAAAGAATGTCATAAAATTGTATTTTAGTGTTTTCTAGATATTTTACTAGATTGACAGTCAACTTTTGAACCATTCCTTAGCTGTGAGTGACAACCCTATTTTACCATATTTCTAATGAAAGACACTGCCTATAATTTTGAAAGTAATCAAGGATTTAGATTTTGACATCACCTTTAAGGTGGCCCCGTGCCATCCGCCCACAACAAAAATCAAACTCGAATCTCATAACAACATTACAGCACAATTATTTCACCTCAATTGGCCCCCGCTCTCTTTAACATTACACCAAAAGACATTAAAACAGAAACAGACCCCATAAAATTCAAAAAGTCTTTGAACAAATTCCTTCAAGAAATCCGAGATAAACTTTGTACACCTGGATATGACTCTGTAACCAATAACTGTATACTTGGTGTCCAAATCTTGATTTAAAAGACTTTTCCAGAGGTGCTATTAAGTTAGACATGGCCGAAACATGTTAAAGTTAACTAATTTTCTCATTATTAAGCTGGTGTTTGGAGTATAACTTAAAGGTTCTTAAATAGAATTATGATGGAAGGTTTTTAGATAAATATAAACATCTTAACCCTTTCATTACCATATTTCTAATGAAAGACACTGCCTGTAATTTTTAAATAATTTTGAAAGTAATGAAGAATTTGGAGGAACTTTGTAATATAACTAATTTTCTCATTATTAAGCTGGTGTTTGGAGTGAAACTTAACATAGGTTCTTATATTAAATTATGATGGATGGATTTTAGATAAATATAAACACTTTAAAATAAATAGTTTTTGTCTTATAAAACCAGAGGTGGTTTCATGCAGTTTGGTATCAAAAGGGTTAAGAGAGAGATAGAGAATTTTCTAGATCTTTTTATTTTTATTTTAACACTATTTCTTCAGAGATGTTATCCAGTCATCACTACCACCACCTTTATCATCATCATCATCATCATCATATGTTATCCTGTTGCACATTTTCACAAACTAGTTTTTTTTCTGTCTTTGCTCTGATATGACTATTTCTTCTCCCAGAACACTAGAGAGGTCAATTGTTATATTTCTCTCTCTCTCTCTCTCTCTCTCTCTCTCTCTCTCTCTCTCTCTCCATCACACACACACACACACACACACACACACACAATGGCAAATGAGATTGGTTGCATCACAGACACAAAAGCAGACAGAACAGAGGTGAATGTGTGTGTATATATATATATATATATGTATATATATACACATATACATACACATGTATGTATATAGTGTGTGTGTATATATATGTATATATATGTATATATATACATACATACACATGTATGTATATATATATATATATATATATATATATACATATGTATATATATTGCTTTAATCTGTTTCAGTAGCATCATCATCATCATCATCATCATGAAAAGACTGAGATGTAATTGTCATTATATAATACATGTACTGCATAAATAACTCACATGCATCGACACTATTGATTTTGTTGTTGACGACGATGATGATGATGATGATGTTGTTGAACAACACGTATCATGCTATTTCTATTCTTAATTTAACAATATAGAGTATTAATAGCAGTCATGGCAGACTCTTGTTTATTGTTGTTGTTATTGTTACTGTTGTTGTTGTTGTTACTGCTGCACCAGTTGCCAGCAGTAATTGAACTCGTGAAACCGATCATAAATAGGCATGGATAGGTTATTTATTTTAACCCCTTTGTTACTATTGTTCTAATGAGAGACTCTGCCTATGGATGAGTTTCAAAATAATTTTGAAAATAAAAAAGCATCTGCAAAGGGCTTAGTAACATAACTAACTTTCTCATTATTGAACTACTGTTAAGAACATAACTTAACAAAGGTTCTTAGGTAAAATTATGATGGAATGTTTTATAGATCAATATAAACACTTTAACCTTTTAATTTCAGATTTCTAATGAGAGATACTTCCTATAGTTTTCTCCAATCATTTTTAAAATCATCAATAGTTTGAAGGAATATAGTAATATAACTAACTTTCTCATTATTGAGCTGCTGTTTGGAACATAACTTAACAAATGTTCTTATGTAAAATTATGATGGGAGGTTTTTAGATCAATATAAACACTTTAACCTTTTAATTTCAGATTTCTTCCTATAATTTTCTCAAATCATTTTTAAAATCACCAATAATTTGGAAGAATTTAGTAATATAACTTTCTCATTATTAAGCTGATATTTAGAACATCACTTCACAAAAATTTCTTTAATAAAACTATGCTGGAATGATTTAATATAAAGTATTATGTATGCATGGACCTGTAACACATGCAGGAGACATTAGGGTGCCACATTAAGATACAGTGTTTCTAGGGCATTTAAAAAAAACCTGGCAGAGCCCATCTCCTCTCCATGTTTAATGTAAAGTATAAACATTTAAAAATGAGTAGTTTTGTATCATAAAACCAAGGTGGTTTCAGGCAGTTTAGTAACAAAAGGGTTAATTTGCAATTTCTTTGAAATAGTTTATATCAGTATCATGTTTTTGGAAGTGTTGATGTTGCTACTGTTGTTGTTCTTTAAATATTGTGAGTGATAAAAGAAAAAAAATGTATGAAATAGTGAGATCAATAGTTTTTACTTTATATTTTCAGCTCTTGATAGGTTTTGAATCAGGTCCAGTGGTTGTGTGGGATCTAAAAAGTAAAACAGCCGAATTAAGATTTTCTACACCTGAAGTAAGTATTCACTTTCTTTATAATAATGTATATATTATA
>OZ024762.1:20977909-21055409 GCA_964016885.1 Eledone cirrhosa
ATATGCACACACACATGCACACACATACACAATCACTCACACATACACATCTGTACACATGCACACGCTAGATCACATGCACTAGATAACACACCCACACACACCAACACACACACATACACAATCACTCACACATTCTAGATCACATGCACACTTGCACATGCATGCACGCACAAATACATTCTAGATTACATTCACACCAACACACGTGTGCACACACACACACACACACCAACACACACACACACATTCTACATCATACACGCCCCCACCCCCCCACACACACATTCTAGATCATATGCACATATACACCCTCACACACCAACAGATGTGGGCACACACACGGTTATATGCACGTGTATTCCATAAGGTGTCATGAATAGATTTAGGAGGGAAAAAAATTGTAGTTAGATCATTGATGTCAGCTGAGATGACATGGAATCGATTTAAAGGGAGATAAAAAGGGGTGAAAAATAATGGGTAGGTGTTGAACCAATCTGCAGTCTAAACTACATTGCTGCCATTGAAATACATGAATAGATTAAGGATTTGCAGGCATGTCCAACCCATGTACAAACACATGAACAGATTAATGATTTCCAGGTCTGTCCAACCCATGCATAATTACATGAAAAGATTAAGGATTTGCAGGCCTATCCAACCCATGTACAAGCACATGAACAGATTAAAATTTGCAGGCCTATCCAACTCATGTACAAACACACGAACAGATTAACGATTTGCAGGCCTATCCAACCCATGTACAATTACATGAAAAGATTAATGATTTGCAGGCCTATCCAACCCATGTACAAATACATGAAAAGTTTAAGCATTTGCAGGCCTGTCGAGCCCATGTACAAATACATGAAAAGTTTAAGCATTTGCAAGCCTGTCGAGCCCATGTACAAATACATGAAAAGATTAAGGATTTGCAGGCCTGTCCAAGAAGCTTGGAAAGAATTAGTCATTTAAACCTTGATAATAGACATGACAGTAAGAACACTTCATAGCTACATAAAACTACAACAGGGATGATATCATCACCATCATCATTTAATATTTATTAAAATAAAATAAAAAGATTATGCTTATGAATAGTAACAAAAGAAAATAGAACAGAACTAGAGCAAGGTCATTAATGACAACTTTACAGGCTGGAGGCTTCACTAGATATATGCTTCAGCTTTTCCTCATGGTAGATGTATGGAAGGGTGGTGCATACTATATATATGTTTCAGCTTCAGGCTGTGCTCGTGGGAAGGCAGGTCTTCTATATTACTGCATAATGCCAGAGATATCGGTCCTGTGTCATCACCTTTGAGGGGTGCAATTTGGCAAGGTCAGCTTTCATCACCTCATCCAAAATCTTTCTGGGTCTCCTCACTCCAAGGCTTCTTTCGACTTTGATTGCTCTGCACCTTTTTATATAGCTGTCATCCTTCATACGCATCACATGTCCATACCGACGCAATCGCCTCTCCTGCAGACTGCATCTGATTCCTCTTATGCCTAGTATTTTTCTCAGTTCAATTATGCTTTGCCATTCATGTATATTACTATTTCACACACAGACACACACACACATATAAATATATGTTGCTAACTTTGTAAAGGTTATTCTATATGAGTACCTTTCTCTTAATAGATAATTTTAGCCATCTTTTATCTTTACATGGAGATGTTTCTGTGTATCAGTGACGTATAATCTGTATATATATAAAGCTGAAGTTTTCTGTGTCTGTGTGTGGACAATTTTTAATGAGGGCTCATATATTCTAAACCATTCATGCGATTTCTTTGACATTTTTTACAGAGCTTCTCCTTGCACAAAACCTGTAGATGATCTACAAAGGCTTTCAAAAATCGATATTGGGGCCTTTGGAGACATTAAAAAGTTTTCGGTTATTTGTGTCAATTTTCGTGATTAAGTAAGACAAGAGTTATCTTTCGTCAATAGGAACTTATTTTTGATGTTGTCAAAAATGTTGTTTTGGGATTTTGATTATTACAATTCGGCTCATTCGGATTTTACTTTACTCTTTGTACTTGAAACAAAAGGTTTTACTGTTGTCAAAAGAATTTATACCTAGACTGGATTTCTGTTGTTACATGGGATAACGGATGACACCGAGCTCACATATTAATTATTTCGCTGGAATAGTGCCTAAGGTTTTCATGTTTACATAAAGTACGTTTTTCTTCTATGTATTCAAATTTATTTTGTTTAGTTTAATGAGCTACATCGAAAGCTACTTGAACCGTCCAAAGGATGGGTACTTTAGCTAGTATATATATATCTACCTACATACATATATGGAACTTCGTTTCATGAACTTAATTCCTTCCTGAAGCCCGTTCATCAAATGTTCGATAGTGCTTTGCAGTATTCATTCCAGTTTTCTGCTCCCTCAGTTCAACGCAGTATTCATTCCAGTTTTCTGCTCCCTCAGTTCAACTGCTACTGAGGTCAACTTTGCCTTTCATCCATTCGAGGTTGATAAAAAAAGGTACCAGTCAAGTACTGGAGTCGGTTCTTTCACTATATCTGTTTCTCACTTCCTTTCTCTCACTTTCTATCCTTCTCTGGAAGAAATCTGCTATATTCAAGCCTGAAGAGGAGATGGGCTCTGCCAGGTTTAAAATGCCCCAAGAAATGCTGTATGTTAATATGGTGTCCTAAGAACTCCCTCGGGAGTTATGGGTCCATACCATATATCATATATAAAATCAGGAGCAGTTTTAGATGGCTTGGTTATCAAGAAGGCTAATAATGGCTTTATATTTTGTTATGAAATCATATATTTGTTGCTCAGACTTTATTGATAAAAAGTAATGTTTTGTTTCAATTTTCTTAAAAGGCTCTGCGGTCATTATCATGGTGGTCAGACGGCAAGCAGTTTATGGGAAGCCATTCCGATGGCAGTTTAACGACATGGAACGTGAAAACAAATCTAAAAGCTACCAATATTACAATGCCTCATGGTAAGTACAGTTAACTTTTGGTTTGTTTTAATCCTTTCATTCCCATATTCTAAAAGAAAGACAATCATCACTATTGTTTAATGTCCACTTTCCCTGCTAGCAAGGGTTAGACAGGTCTATACAGACCAAGTCAATACTGATGCAGGGCTATTGACCTCCCACACTGACTGTGGGGTTTGTATCTCACTTACGTATGGTCTCGGGTTCTATTGAGTGCACGCAAGACGCTATCATGTCTTTGATACAACTGAAAGGTTCTTCTCAACTCTTTTTTTTTTTTTGCCAAGCTTTCTATGACTGGATGCCCTTTCCTATCACCAACAACTTTACAGCATGTACTGGGTGTGTTTATCATGTAGATCACCAAAACTAGGGAGCCTGTCATGTCCTTGACATGACTTAAGAGTCTTCCCAACTATAATTTTCAAATCTTAGGTCTTTCAATGTCTTGGGGTGTACAAAGCAGCAATCTTCCACCTGTATGGTTGATCTGCTAATGAAAGGAGAAAGGGCAAAAGGATGAAGCACTCGAAGACATTAGTGATGCTGTTAACCCTTTAGCATTCACATTACTCTATATATACTATTATATTTTCATGGTAAATGCTTTACCTCGCATAATTATCTCACATAACATTCACATTACTCTATATATACTATTATATTTTCATGGTGAAGGCTTTACCTTGCATAATTATCTCACATAATATCGAATCTATGAGATTTTGAAAGTATTTATTTTGAGAACAATACCTTAACATCAGTTTGAGTGACCAGTAACAACCAGTTTCAACAGAAAAAGGTAGAGAATTCTGGCCGGTTTTGGCCGGTTTGAACATTAAAGAGTTAAAGTTGTCAGTATGACCAGAATCTGTTGTGACAAGGCAGCTGGAGGTTCCATAAAGTCTCTGGAAGAGGTTGAGTTACTGTTGGGTAAGATACTACCGTATCGCGGGAGGGTTGAGAGGGTGTCCATATATGCTTGTGACTACATGGGCACCTAAAACCCTTTGCAAAACCATGCTACACATTACCAAGTTATACACAATTGCAAGTGTGGGCTGTAATAATAGGTTTGATTCAATCAGCTATCCCTTTTTTTTCTCTCTCTCCAGAAAAAACAATTTTCCTTTTAAGTTCATACAAATCTAGATATTTAAACAGATGAATTTTATTATCCTTCATTTAAAAATAAAGTCTGATATAACTACACGGAAGTTTGCTAGTTTGGTTGAATAGAAATAAACAGCGCTTTCAGACCATTCTACGTTTCATTCCTGAAACAAATTATTTTTTTTATAATTTACAGACATTTGAATGCAAAACATGTTTATTCGTACTTATTTTCTTTTCAAGTAAAACAACAGCCGTTTCATGTTTTTTAGAAAAGATTCTGAAAATTTTAACTAAAATACTTCATATTTATTTTTTGCTCTGTATTGAAATATATTGTGTGGTTAAAACAATATATAGACAGTGAAATTTGTTTCAAGTATTTCTTGAAAATATTTTAAAATATTTTGTGGAAATCAATTAAACAATATCATTTTTTTATCACTTTTATATTTGTATTTTATTTTTGTTTTTAGCAAAACCTGGAAAAGATGGAAAACTTGAACCGTGTAAACCAATTAAAAAAATAGAATGGAAATCAGTCCGAGGCGGGTAAGTTTATTGTTAACTGGCTTTATATATCTATGCACACACACACACATATATACACACACACACACACACATAAATATATATATACTTGCAAAAGGTTCATAAGTCCGAAGAAAACTGGTGAAAGTACCAATGTCTACATTTGTCTACATTTTTACTATACCTTTTGTATCAAGAACATCAAGGCCACCATCTTGACATCAATGACACTATGTAGAATTCCTATCTACCCCTGTTCTGCATATTGAGCATAGCTATTTCCTCAGTGATATTGAAGTCTTGACCTTTTTCCTGCTTAATTGAGCTTTGTTTTTTGCCAAGTTTACTATCAGCTATTTTTATTCTAGGCTTTGCTTCCATAACCTGAATTTCTACTCTAGATTTTATACAGGTTTTGTATTAAATCCCAGATTATGATCATACAGAAGCTCCCATAAACGTCTCAGTAAAGTCTGTCTCAAGCCTGGAGGCTCATCAAGCTAGTGCTTATCCCATGAAGTGATTGAGAGTACAACACACCCTCATTGGACACAATGCCAATACATCACAGGGTTAAAACCCCCAAAGTTATCATTGGTACTTGTTTTTAATTGAGTATACTGGTGCAACATGAAAAGAAGTGTTTTGCACAAGAACACAACACACAACCCAGTCCAGGAATTGAAGCGATGACATTATGATTGTAAGTCCAGCACCCTTACGACTAGGCCACACAGCATTATCATAGCAGAGCTCTAAGGACCCAGATGATCAGCATATGGAAGCTCCCACAGAAAATACCTCAGTAATAGACTGCAGTATTGGCAGTATTGGTAGAGGGTTGGACACCATGCTTTCCAGAATAGTTACATCCCTTTATGGTCTGAGTTCAAATCCCGCCGAGGTTAACTTTGCCTTTCATCCTTACGGGGTCGATAAAATAAAGTACCAGTAATGTACTGGGTAATTGATGGCCTTGTGCCAAAAGTAGAAACAATTATAATAAATAGCAGGGATCTAAGGACTAACTAAAGCCCTATTTCACCAGATATTTTCAGCATTGTTGTGATTATCCTGGATTATCCAATGGCTTTTCCAACCTTAATGACCTGTTTAACCATATAAGTCAACATCAATAGGCAGTCACTCTGTTTCGGTCTACTGAGCTGTTCTACTTCCCAATTAGTAACCTCTCATAGTCACATTTCCATGTCTCTTTCATCATGTCGACGTAAAAGCAATGATAATGATGATAATTTAAAACATCTTTTCACTTCTAAATCAGTATTTTCTTTGAACAGTTGTAGAAACTCTAATTACATATAAAGTTATTTACTTTTACATTGCATTACCATTTCTTTGACGGCTGCTAATAGTCACACACACACATGCACACATTTATATACACATATATATATTTTTTCCATTGATTATATACATATATATATATATATACACATATATATATATATACATAAATAAATATATATATATATATACATATATATATATATATATATATATATATATACACATATATATATATATATATATATATATATACATATATATATATATATATATATATATATATACATATACATATACATATACATAAATATATATATATATACATAAATATATATATATATACATAAATATATATATATACATAAATATATATATATAAAT
The DNA here is from genome assembly GCA_964016885.1 of Eledone cirrhosa. Classification (NCBI taxonomy): domain Eukaryota; kingdom Metazoa; phylum Mollusca; class Cephalopoda; order Octopoda; family Eledonidae; genus Eledone; species Eledone cirrhosa. The sequence goes on from OZ024762.1 coordinate 20,984,231, forward strand.
ATATATATATATATATATACGTAAATATATATACATAAATATATATATATATATATGTATATATACATAAATGTATATAAGTATATGTGTGTGAGTATGTGTATCGTTAAACTGTCACTGTTATAATTAGATTTGCTGATTATCAGATTATTGTAAATCAAAGATGGCTTTTTTTTGTGTATGTATATATATATATGTGTGTGTGTGTGTGTTGTTTTATTTGTGTGATCACCAGATAAACAGCAATATCTTTGTAAGTTTTCAGTGATTTCTTATATTTACCAACAAGAGGTGACACGTTGGCAGAGTGGCTGGAGCTTCAGACATGCCTTTGTATTAGTATCACTTCTCAGTGTGCTCTGAGTCCAAATCCCAACCAAGGTAGACTCTTCCTTTCATCTTTTCAGTGTTGATAGAACAAAGTACCAGTCTAGGAAGGGGCAGTGGATTGGCAAAATTAAAGTTTTGGATGGGTTGCTTTATCTTCTGGCTCTGCATTCCGAGTTCAAATCCTGCTATCTGTCACTTGAAAAGTGGTGATTCTCCTGCCAAGATTTGTAACTAACAGTTTCAGCTATGGAAAGACCAATGGCAGCATTGTTTCCTTGGTCTAGTCTGCCAGGAGTTATGACCAACAGATAGTTGCAGCAGTGGAAAGACCAATGGCAGCATTGTTTCCTTGGTCTAGTCTGACAATCAAGTCATTTCTTCTGCCAGGAGTTATGACCAACAGATAGTTGCAGCAGTGGAAAGACCAATGGCAGCATTGTTTCCTTGGTCTAGTCTGACAATCAAGTCATTTCTTCTGCCAGGAGTTATGACCAACAGATAGTTGCAGCAGTGGAAAGACCAATGGCAGCATTGTTTCCTTGGTCTAGTCTGACAATCAAGTCATTTCTTCAGCCAGGAGTTATGACCAACAGATAGTAGCAGCAGTAGAAAGATTAATGGAAACATTGTTTCTTTGGTCTGGTCTGATAATAACCTCCTTTTTTTCTGCTGGCTGTGACCATGAGAAAGTATCAGCAATGGAAGCATAACATCCTTAGTCCGACATGACAATCGGTTTCTCTTTCTCTCTTTGACTCTCTTTCTCTCTCTCTCTCTCTCTCTCTCTCTCTCTCTCTTTGTCTCTCTTTTTCTCTCTCTACTTTTTTTTTTTTCTTTACAACATTATTTATAGACTCTCAGTTCATTCCTTCACTTCCTTCCATCCCTCCTCCTTCAATAAATCATTCCATTCAAAGGTTTTGGTCCTTTATAGTTCTGCTTTACATGGAATCAACCAAAAATAAAACATGCAAATTACATTCTTGAGGCACTTTTGACATGAAAGGATGGAAGTGATGAAGAATGGGGAGGATTCTTTTTGACATGTAACCAAATATACACCCCAATCCACTATCCCTACCCAATCCTCCCAGTCCCACCAACACCACCCTCTCTCTGTAAAGTTGGTACCACAACATCCAGTCCAAATAAATGAGATAATGATATCGAGATCATGTAGGTGTCATGAGAAAATAAACACACAGTCCACGTTGTAATGTGGCCGTGTAGGTAACACGGTAAAAAGTTCCTAGTTCCACACTGTAAACGTGGTTGGTGTTAGGAAGGGCATCCAGCTGTAGAAAACCTGCCAGATAGTCCTATATGAGCGAGACACGGTCACCCAACCAACCTTGCCTCAAGTGGGATAACTCTCATCTAACCCATGCTAGCTTGGAAGATGGACGTTAAACGAAGATGATGATGATGAAGGGCAGGGTGACTTATCTAGTGTTGGCACCACAATAAAATTCACCCAGTACATCCTGTAAAGGGCTCGATCAATTGATGAGCACACAGGGTAGGAAGGGTTTTTTTGTCTTGTTGAGATCATGATAACCTCTCTAGTGCTGATGCCATGATAGGGTGTACCCAGTACACTCTGTAGAGTGGTTGGCATTAGAAAGGACATCCAGCTATAGAAATAATTGTTTCTACTTTAGGCACAAGGCCAGCAATTATCCAGTGCATTACTGGTACTTTATTTTATCGACCCCGTAAGGATGAAAGGCAAAGTTAACCTCGGCGGGATTTGAACTCAGATCGTAAAGGGACGTAACTATGCTGGAAAGCATGGCGTCCGACCCTCTACCAATACTGCCAATCCACCGCCAGTAGAAATAATAGAAATAATAGCTAAGAATTGGAAGATGTGACATATGGTTCTCTGATTTGTCTGAGTAGGAGGAGAGCAATTCCAAATAAGAACTGACTTGGAAATTAGCAACATGACTTACATACACCAACATGGAAGATGAACCTATAATGAATATATAGAGCAATAACATAGATACGGTTAGATAGGTAGACAGATATATCATAGATAGATACAGATAGCTATCTAACTAGATAGAGAGATTGACAGACACACAGTCAGATAGATAGATAAATTTCTTTATTAGCCACCAGGGTACAAAAGAAGGGGACAAATACAAATGGGGAGTTTACATACAGGTATATGAAAATAAAACTATTAATACAATAACAAATAACAATTGAAATCCCCAATAGGGGGGGAGGTGTTACACAGGGGTTGTACACACCCCGAAAAAATGTACAACCCTCATCTCCAGAAGCTCCAAGAGTGAGTACTCCTCTCCTCTCTTCCTCTTTTTCCTCAACTTACAGGCTTATATAGAGAGAAGGCCCAACCACTCGGGCCATTCTCGCCACTTTCACCCACCTTTTATAAAAGTCAGATAGATATGTTTCTTTATTAGCCACAGGGGCACAAAAGAAGGGGACAAATACAAAGGGGGAAGTTTACATATAATAAAAACATGTAAAATATTATCACAAATGCAATTTAAAAAATAAGTCGATTTTCCCCAATAGGGGGAGACAGTTCATATGGGTAACACATGCCCCCGAAAAAATGTGCAACCCTCATCTCCAGGAGTACGATGAGTTTGTACTCCCTTCCTCTCCTCCTCCTTTTCCTCAACCTACAGGCTTATATAGAGAGAAGGCCCAACCACTCGGGCCATTCTCGCCACTTTCACCCACCTTTCATAGTCAGATAGATAGAGAGGTAGACAGATATATCATAGATAGATAGACACAGCTAGCTAGCTAGCTAGATAGATAGATTGACAGGCAGACAAAATGGTAGCGACAACTAGGATACAGGCAGGCAGGCAGATAATTTGTTAGATGGACACAGATAGATAGGTAAATAGATAGACACAATGATTGATCAATAAATAGACAGACAGAAGCATAGATATATAGACAAACTGATGGACAGAAGCACAGATATAGACAGATGGAGAGACAGAAGCATAGATATATAGACAGATAGACTGAGAGACAGAAGCATAGATATATATAGACAGATAGATGGAGAGACAGACAGAAGCATATCTATATATCATAGATTGATAGATGGATAGACAGATGGAAGCATAGATATATAGATGGACAGATGGATAGACAGACTAACAGAAAAGCATAGATATATAGACAGATAGATGGATAAACAGATTGTGAGACAAACCGATAGATACATAGTTGGTAGTTAATGACCTGGTGTTCTAACTTAACACAAAAACATTGACTACTTATATAAGTAATTGATATTTTCACAGCAGACGTCAATTAGATAGTCTCTCTCGCTCTCTCGTTATCTTTCTTTTCACCAAACAGCTGAAGCCATATTCATCGTTCGTTAAACCATTACTGACTCTAACTCACTGTAAACTACATTCCAGATATTATAACATCTCCGTATTTTTTTCCTTTTGTTTCGTTTGTTTTTTTGTGTGTGCTTTTATTAATGTATTTCTTGTGTTGTTGTTGTTGTTATTTGTGGTTTTGTTGTTGTTGTTTTTTGTTTTGTTGTTTCTATGTTAAATTTACTGTTCCATCTAAGTCATGTATTGAACACAGTAAATGATATATGTACAGAGAATTGATTGATTGGCACTTCAGTCGAACTATTCTTAATTTGAATATCTGGAGATCTGTTCAGTCTTAATGCAGAAACTCTAAATCAGAGGCTTGTTTGTTTGTTTGTTGTTGTTACTGTTGTTTTGTTATTGTTATTAGCGTGTGCTGTCCACTGGAGAATTAGAATGTTGATAAGAATAACAACAACAACAGCAACAACAAAACTAAAATCAACAACAACAAAAAAAAAACAGAAGAAATTAATAACAATTTTGTTTTATTTGACACAAGCTTAATTCTTGTCAGAAACTAACTTAGGTGTCACATATATAAATATTCAATCAGCATCATTATTGTTTTATTTTGTGTTATTTTTTACTACATCTGCCTTTCTTTTTTCATTGTATTAAGGGTTAGATGTGACTTATTGAGGCAGTATTTTGTGGCCTGATGTCCTTCATGTGATGTCTCATGTCTTAGTGGTTAGAGTGCTGGGCTTACAATCATGAGGTTGTGAGTTTGATTCTCGGACCAGGCTTTGCATTGTGTTCTTGAGCAAGGCACTTTATTTCACATTCCTCCAGTTTACTCAGCTGTAGAAATGAGTTGCGACGTCACTAGTGCCAAGCTGTATTGGCCATTGCCTTTCCCTTGGACAACATCAGTGGTGAGGTGAGGGGGAGGCTGGTAATCATGGGAGACTGCTGGTCTTCCACAAACAACCTTGCCTGGACTTGTGCCTCGGAGGAAAACTTTCTAGGTGCAAATCTCATGGTCATTCATGACCAAAGCGTGTCGTTACCGTTTTTTTATGTCCTTCCTGGTACTGCATGTGCTGCGATGAAAGAAAAATGAAAAGGCCATGCTCACACAACACACATGAAAGGTGTTTAGATGAAGTGATGCCTGTGCTTGAAGCTTTTTTAGCCCTTTAGCATTTAAACCAGCCAGAATTCTCTCACCTCTTTCTGTTCTAACCAGCCATAACTGGCTGCTCATACTTATGTTAAGGTATTGTTCTCAAAATAAATATCAAAATCTCATAGATTCGATATTATATGAGATAATTATGAGAGAGAAAGTGTTACCATGAAAATACAATAGTAAATATGGAGTAATGTAAATGCTAAAGGGTTAAGTGAGGAAAGGCCTTGCATTGGACCAATCCCACTCTCTGAACAACAATGACAGGAATCCCAAAAGAAGAACAGGCCAACATCTATGGCTACCATCATGTCACACGTTTTACATCAGATTTTTTTTATTTCTCCTAGAATGATGTCCTAACAAAAACAAGGGGTCTCTCACTCCAAGTGGGTTAATTGTGCACTTGGGCACCAAACCTAGTATTTCCATGTCATCATACACACAAACATAGTCATTAGCGGCCATTCTTAGCATTATCTCTTTCATTTATGGCGGTGATTTAGCAGTATCGGTAGAAGGTCGGACGCCATGCTTTCCAACATAGTTACGTCCTTTTACGATCTGAGTTCAAATCCCGTCGAGGTTAACTTTGCCTTTCATCCTTACGGGGTCGATAAAATAAAGTACCAGTGATGCACTGGGTGATTGCTGGCCTTGTGCCAAACGCAGAAACAATTATCTCTTTCATTTATACAATAAATAGACAAAGCATTATTTAAAGAATTTCCCCACTTTAAATCATATTTAGTTTAATCTAGTGAAACACTGAAACTATCAAATCTTATTAGAAGCTTATTTAAGATAGACAACTTTTATCATTCTTTGAATTAAGAATTCTTATAAATACAATTTCAGAAATATTTGCATGGTTTTAGTTGTACTGTAAGGAATTATTTTTACTATTTTTAATCAAATTTATTCAACACTGATACAAATGAATTTCCTTTATGTTGATTTCATATATATATATATATATGTGTGTGTGTGTATATATATAAACACACACACATAAATAATGGATGTTAAATGATGATATACATATATATATATATATGTGTGTATATATATATATATATATATACACACATATATATATATAAAATATATACATATATATATATATAAAATATATATACACATACATATATATATATATATATATATATATATATATATACACACACATATATATACTTACATATATATACTCATGCTTATTTTCAAACCATCCTATTTTCTCATCATCTTTGTGTATCTATCTTTTTCTTTCTCCCCCCTCTCTCTCTCTCTCTTTATATCTTTCTCTCTCTCTCTCATTATGTAGGAGAGATTTCTATTTAAACCTCTCCAATGATTTCAATGATGTTTAACATTAGCACAGCCATCATCACCATCACTATTTTATTCTCTGTTAATTTGACTGTATTCCTTTCATATCTCCATTCAATTGAGTTATCTCATTTTTGTAAGCTTACATTCTCGATCAACAATGGAACCTCTTTGAAATAACAGCTAGAAATAACAGCTAAACTTCCCTTAGCCCTTTAGTATTTACATTACTCTATATTTACTATTGTATTTTCATCGTGAAGGCACATGGCTTAGTGGTTAGAGCATTGTGCTTGCAATCGAAAGGTTGTGAGTTCAATTCTCGGACCGGGTGATGTGTTGTTTCCTTGAGCAAGACACTTTATTTCATGTTGCTCCAGTTTACTCAGCTGTAGAAATGAGATGATAGGATTGGGGTCCCTATCATTAAGTCACCCAAGACACCTCCAACGAGATATACCTTGGCGGAGGCCAGCTAAACCTGCATAGGTGTGAGCTGTCACACACATTTTCATGGTAAATACTTTCTCACATAATATTGAATCTTCGAGATTTTGAAGTTATTTATTTTGAGAACAATACCTTAATATCAGTATGAGCAGTTGGTTACGGCTGGTTTGAACAGAAAGAGGTGAAATAATTCTGGCTGGATATGGCTGGTTTAAATGCTTAAGGGTTAAATCACTACCTTCCTTTGTGAAAAAAAAAAGTGCACATCAGATAATTTAGTCCTAGATATAATATATCTAAATAAGATGTGTTGGTCACAGTTAGAATGTCTTTGATCATAGATTTGCTTAATTAGAACTAACTCTGTGCTAAACAACAATTCCCATATGTTTTCTTTAATAATTGGAGCTCTTCAAATTATTTCAATTCTTCTATTCTCTCTCTTAGAATGCTGTTGCTTACATATAATGTAATAACAATACTAAATAGTTTATCTGGTAAGTGATTTGATCTGAGACACTGTGTTAAAACTAAGACAATTACTGTGTGGATGAGTCATTTTAGCCACAGTTGTATGTGTCTGGCAAGTAACTTGATCTGAGATTGTGTATTAAAACTAAAACAATTACTGTGAAGTCATTTTAGCCACAGTTGTACATATCTGATAAGTGAGGTGATCTGAGATCAGAGATCATGTATTAAATCTAAAACAGTTACTCAATGGAAGAGTCATTTTATAGCCACAGTTGTACATGTCTGGCAAGTAACTTGATCAGAGATCATGTATTAAATCTAAAACAGTTACTGCATGGAAGAGTCATTTTATAGCCACAGTTGTACATGTCTGGCAAGTAACTTGATCTGCGATCAGAGATCATGTATTAAATCTAAAACAGTTACTGCATGGATGAGTCATTTTATAGCCACAGTTGTACATATCTGGCAAGTGACTTGATCTGAGATCAGAGATCATGTATTAAATGTAAAACAGTTACTGCATGGAAGAGTCATTTTATAGCCACAGTTGTACATATCTGGCAAGTAACTTCATCTGAGATCATGTATTAAAACTAAAACAACTACAGCATAGAAGAACCATTTTTAGCAATTTAAAACACATAAAAACTGTTAACATTATTTTATATATATATGTATCAATGAAATTGAATCAGTTCCACAAGTTGCAAACAGCACGACGAAAATTTTGACACAAGGAAATAAATTATATAAATATATAAAGTTAAATATTTTTGTATTCTTTTTTTAAATGGCTAAAAACGACACTATAAAATTGACTTAACGAAATCTTTTAATTAAAAAAAAAAGCAAAACACACAACATACAGAATAATTCTATTAAAATTTAAATTAGTAAAATTCTGATAATTTTGATGGAATCTGATGAAATGAAATTCATATAATAATAAATAAGTTAATATTTTCTCCATCTTCATTCTGTAGAAGAATAGAATAGCTTTGATATCTGCAATCATGTGAAAGATTCTAGATTATTTAAGATTATTAGATTAGGGAAAATAATAATTCTCTGCAACAGACTTTTCATATTTTTTTTCTATTTGACATGAACATTTTAATGTAAAAATTATTGAAAACAAAAATATTTTTACCTCCATTTTATTATTTTTATTAGTATTTTTTTTTTTTAATTCAATTATTTTTTTCTAGAATATTTAATAGTTTTATTAGTGACATCAAGATAATGTCACATTCCTTGGAACTATTAGCAGAATATGTCAATCAGTATTTCCTATAATAATGGTAACAAAAGATATATATCAGTCAGTTTAATGTTTTGGTTAATGAAAATATTAGTCTTTCAATGATAACTTATAATGATGGAAACATGTGGCACCTGGGTCCCATCTCTCATGTAGTGAAATGTTATGGGATATTTATCATGTTATATACTTCATGTAGTAATGTATTTTGTGTGTTCTACAATGTCGTCTTTGTACTATAGTGTGTCTGGTGTAGTAAGGTGTGTTCTATAGTGTGTCTGGTGTAGTAAGATGTGTTCTATAGTGTGTCTGGTGAAGTAAGATGTGTTCTATAATGTGTCTGGTGAAGTAAGATGTGTTCTATAGTGTGTCTGGTGAAGTAAGATGTGTTCTATAGTGTGTCTGGTGTAGTAAGATGTGTTCTATAGTGTGTCTGGTGTAGTAAGATGTGTTCTATAGTGTGGCTGGTGAAGTAAGATGTGTTCTATAGTGTGTCTGGTGTAGTAAGATGTGTTCTATAGTGTGTCTGGTGTAGTAAGATGTGTTCTATAGTGTATCTGGTGAAGTAAGATGTGTTCTATAGTGTGTCTGGTGAAGTAAGATGTGTTCTATAGTGTGTCTGGTGTAGTAAGATGTGTTCTATAGTGTGTCTGGTGAAGTAAGATGTGTTCTATAGTGTGTCTGGTGTAGTAAGGTGTGTTCTATAGTGTGTCTGGTGTAGTAAGGTGTGTTTTATAGTGTCTGGTGTAGTAAGACAAACATGATATACCGCAGCTCTCTCTCGTCACGTGTTACATGAGTGAAGCAGAACATGGAAGATAAATATTTCTCTATATTCATTCGAGTAGCAAAACTTAGATTTGACAGCCACTAACTACAACCCCCACTAATTCTACTGACACCTCCACCACCAATACCACTGCCACCAACATCACCACCACCAATACTACTGCCACCAGCAACACCACAACCACAACTACCATCACCAACATCACCACCACCACCACCAATAAATCCACCGACACAACACCACCACCAATAAATCCACCGACACAACACCGCCACCACTACCAACACCACCACCACCAATAAATCCACCGACACAACACCGCCACCACCAACATCACCACCACCACCACCACCAACATCATCACCACTACCAACACTACCACCACTGCCACCACCAACCCCACTACCAACACCGCCACCACCACGACTACCAACACCGCCCACCACCACGACTACCACCACCACCACGACTACCAACACCACCAACACCACCACCACCACCAACACCACCACCAACACCACCACCAACATCATCACCACTACCAACACTACCACCACCACCACCACCACTGCCACCACCAACCCCACCACCACCACCACCACCACCACCACCACCACCACCACCACCACCACCACTGCCACCACCAACCCCACCACCACCACCACCACCACTGCCAGTGACGTTTTTAAATCCAATGCTGTGCGATTAATTCAACTATCATTTCAAGTAGAGAACAGCCAATTTGATCTCCATTCCTCCACTTCTCAAACCTACCAATTCTCAGCTAATCCCATTTTCTCAACTAACAGAAAATCAATATTTTTCTCTGATGTTTTCATAAGTACTCGATGTTTACCCAGATTATTCCTAACATTTCCTTAAAAATATATTACTTATCATCATCATTATCATCAATATTATTATTATTTGGCTAATAAAAGAAATCGTCATCATTATTATAAACATCATTATCATTGCTATTTATTATTATTTTCATTATTATTTTCATTATTATTATCATCATTATTATCATCATTATCATCATCAATATTATTATGATTATTTGGCTAATAAAAGAAATTGTCATCATTATCATATTATTTTTATTATTATTATCCTTATCATCATTATTATTTTTATTATTATTTTTATTATTATTATCCTTATCATCATTATTATTATTATTATTTTTATTTAGTTTTATGTCTTTTAATATCTTATCGTGACCAATTTTACAGATATCATGTTTACAGTTTAACAATACGTCTTGTGATGCACACACATTTACGTGATTGAATATTTAAGCTATTTTGATGACTCCAGTTCTGTATTCTCTACTGCAATCCAGTACAGCTTTACGGTAGGGAAATAGCATACCGAAGATCTATACTATGTACCATCGATTCTATCATGGTAGAAGAAATAAAAAAAAATCAATAATATACATATTGACCTTTATTCTATAAGATAATTTTAATGTGGATTATCTATTTTATGTTATATACAAAGGCAAAAAGTAAAACAAAACAAAACAAAACCAAAACATTTTCTGTTCTATACAGAAGCAAAAGGTAAAGGCATGTGGTCTAGTGGTCAGGGTGTTGGACTTACAATCATAATGCTGTGTGTTTGATTCCTGGACCATGTGGTTGCATTGTGTTCTCGAGCAAAACATTTCATTTCGTGATGCTCCAGTACACTCAGCTGAAAAACTTGTCTAGCAAACAGGTGTGTGGGTTTGACCCCCCCCCCTCCTCACGTGTGCTGATGGTCATTTTTTATTTTTTTTTTTCCATTCAGTGAGTTTATATGATCTATAATTAGACTGTTTTCTGTAATAAAAAAAAAAATACACCGAAAGTTTCTAATTCAATTTTCATAACGATACGTCTACGGTGTGATAATATTGATGACCACATTGGTATTGAGTGCTCAAACTAATGAACCGATAGTAATTAAACTATACACAAAGTCGATAGCTGTATAACAAAGTGCAGGGCAATAAAGATAGACGGTAGCCACGGAATAGGCAGACCTAGAAAATCCTGGGACGAGCTGATAAATTCCGACCTCACACACTTACACCTCTCCAAGACAATGTCACTGGACCGAGACCTTTGGCGGTACTCAGTAGTAGAGAAGACCCGCCTTACCTAAATACATAGTAAAACCTACTACAGCCAGTAGGCATCTCTAACAAAATACACCCCCGTCCCACCACCCACACCCCCATCCACACCACCCCCTCCTATGTAAAGTTGTGTTGGTGCCACAACATCCAGGCCGAAACAAATGAGATCGTGTAGGTGTCACGACAAAAAAACACACAGTCCACGCTGTAATGTGGCCGTGTAGGCAACACGGTAAAAACCTCCCAGTCCCACACTGTAAATGTGGTTGGTGTTAGGAAGGGCATCCAGCTGTAGAAAACCCACCAGACAGTCCTATGCAAGCGTGGAACACGGACGTTAAACGTTGATAATGATGATAACACCAATAAACAATCATCATCATCATTGTTTAACGTCTATTTTCCACGCTGGCATGGGTTAGACGGGATTGTCCGACTTGAGGCAAGATTGGTCGGGTGACCGTCTCTCACTTGTATAGGACTGTATCTGGCAGGTTTTCTACGGCTAGATGCCCTTCCTAACACCAACCACATTTACAGTGGGGAGCATTTTTACCATGTCCCCTACACATTTACATATATATGTGTGTGTGTGTGTGTGTGTAAATGTAAAGTGTTGTCTCGAAATTTGAGTTCAAGTGTGTGTGTATTAGAATTTATAGAATGAGAAACTCAATGCAAAGAAATAGTAAATTGTTGTCAATGATGTTGGGTAAAAAAGTTTTTACCCAACATCATTGACTACATTTTACTGTTTTGGCAGTTTTCTTTGCATTGATTTTCTCATCATCATCATCATCATCATCATCATCATCATCGTTTAACGTCCGTGTTCCATGCTTGCATGGGTTTGGACGGGAGTTTTCCCACTTGAGGCAAGAGTGGTTGTCTTGCTCGCATAGGACTGTCTGGCGGGTTTTCTACAGTTGGATGCCCTTCCTAACACCAACCACATTTACAGTGTGGGACTGGGACGTTTTTACCGTGTTGCCTACACGGCCACATTACAGCGTGGACTGTGTGTTTTTTTTTCGTGACACCTACACGATCTCATTTGTTCCGGCCTCATATAAATAAGTTTGCATGTATGATGAATGTATTCAGTCAATCCTGGAAGATTTAGAGATGACTAAATGTATACAAGTATATAGTGATAATGTAATATATATATATATACATTTTTATTACATCATCAGTACATTTTCTGATTACACATGTTTCACTAATAGACCCTCACAGATCCTCAATTTGGCCATCTTAGAATGGCTGACTGTATATACACATTCTGCTTTTTTCTCAGTCCATCCTCTTTTCATTCTCCATCTTTCTATTACATCTATTATTTCCCATTCTATATTCTGATAAAAGAGTCTTTATGTTCGAAACATAAAGACTCTTTTCCTACTATATCAAGCATTAAACAAATATTTCTTCATTGTACTATTGATAAGACTATTGATGTAGTGTATTGGAATTCGAATTCCCTGGAAACAAACATCAGATTAGTAGTTCTAGATGTGCTCACTTACATATTAACAAAACAAGTGTCAGTTACATAATAAATAGTAATCCTTCAATTGCAAAATCGGTGTATTCATTTATATATATATATATATATATATATATATCATCATCATCATCATCATCATTTTACGTCTGCTTTTCCCTGCTTGCAAGGGTTGGATGGCTCCTATCCAGCACAGCATCTTTCCACTTGTCACGGTCCTTTGTCATCTCCTAGGTGAGTTTCAGCGATCTGAGGTCTGCTCTCACCACCTCCGCCCATATATATATATATATATATATATATATATGCATATATAGAAGGAGAGAGAGGGAGTCTGCAGTGCTGAGACCGAGGAGACGACTAATCATGGGAGTACTCAATGTATGGTGAGATGCAGAGTGGGTATAGAGATATGTAGAATCTCGACTGCGACACCAAGCAGTTTCAGCTTGTGTGTTCAGCAAGCCTTTTCAAACACAAACCAGAACCACTGAGCACAGCTGTCAAGACTTTATATATATATATGTCTTGACAGCTGTGCCCAGTGGTTCTGATACGATCAACACCATAAACACAGAGCTGGCATATCTAAGAACTGACTAACTGCCTGATGAGGTCATAGCCATTCAGTGGCTATCATCGAAATATATATAGCAGTAAATAAAGGATTATGAGTTCATGCAATTGACTTGTGTTTTGTCACTATATATATATATATATATATATATATATATATATATATATGGGCTGCCTTCACACACTACAACAGTTTTTTTACAGGCAGTCCCCAAATCAAATTTTAATTTGCTCCGGCCGTTTCGACAGCTAGCTGACGGGGTCCTGACTCTTTTCCTTTGACCCACTCTACTACCTTAAGTATTGAGTACTCTGGTGCATTATGGTCCACCTGGTTCCTTACCACACTTCCTTCATTATATATATATATATATATATATATATATATATATATACACACACTCACTCACTCACTCACTCACTCACTCACTCACTCACTCACTCACTCACTCACTCACTCACTCACTCACTCACTCACTCACTCACTCACTCACTCACTCACTCACTCACTCACTCACTCACTCACTCACTCACTCACTCACTCACTCACTCACTCACTCACTCACTCACTCACTCACTCACACACTTTCCATTTTGTTTCATGCACCTGTTTAAATTTATTATGTGTTTGTTTTTCTTTGTATATTTCCAGTGAACCACTGATTATTTTCTCCGGTGGAATGCCCTATGACAAAGTGGGACGTACACCTAGTATTACGGTGATGAACGGAAAAAGTATTACAGTGCTTGAAATGGAACACAACATTGTGGATTTTGTAGTGTTGTGTGAAACCCCTTGGCAAAATGGTAACAAATATTTTCACATTTCTTGGTGTGTGTGTATGTGTATGTGTGATAATTTAGATGTGAGAAGGCACTAGTGGAAATACATGCATGCACACACACACACACACACACCAGTTATTAGTTTGTGTGTGTGTGTGTGAAATAATCTATATGTTGGGAAAGCATCAGAACAAACACACCTGTTACAGATTTGTGTGTATGTAAATTTGTGTGTGTGTGGCTATATACTGAAATAAGTATGCAATTATAAAACACAAAATCATTGAGGCTTACCCACCGATACAGGGTTGGGAACCCACAATTAATAATAATAATAATGAAATTATTGATGTACAGGGCTCAGGTGCACTACAACTCATCAAAGGTGCATGTATAGTACATTGAATAATGTACAAATGTCAGGAAGGTGAACTGTATATTTTGGTTGCCATGATAACATACATCCATCCCAGTTAGTACAGTGGTAGTGCTGGTGCCACAATAAAAAAAATACCCATTACATCCTGTAAAGTGGTAGTGCCAGAGTTATGATAAAATACTCCCAGTACATCCTGTAAAGTGGTAGTGCCAGAGTTATGATAAAATACTCCCAGTACATGCTGTAAAGTGGTTGTGCTGGGGTTATGATAAAATGCTCCCAGTACATGCTGTAAAGTGGTTGTGCTGGGGTTATGATAAAATGCTCCCAGTACATGCTGTAAAGTGTTTGTGCTGGGGTTATGATAAAATACTCCCAGTACATGCTGTAAAGTGGTTGTGCTGGGGTTATGATAAAATGCTCCCAGTACATGCTGTAAAGTGGTTGGCATGAGGAAAACCATTCAGTCTTAGAAAAGAAACCTAAAATGGAATGTATGAGCAAAACATGGCCACCTAAGCAGTCTAGCCTCTCATCCATGTAAGCATGGAGAATAGATGTTAAATGGTGGTGGTGATGATTATGATGGTGATGTTGTTAATTAATTTAAACTTTGTTTATTTTAGATTTTCAGGTACCCTATGCCATTGTTGTACTTCTTCAAAATGATCTAGTTGTTGTCGACCTCACTGTCCAAGGGTAAGTTTGGTTTTGTTGTTATTGTTATTTCATAAATTATTTAACCCTTTTGATACTAACTCACCCACCTGAAGCTATCCCTGGTTCTATCTATGTTACAAAACTGTCCCATTTAAAGTGTTCATATTTACATCAAAGCATCCCTTCATAATTATATCCTAATAATAATAATGAAAATAATGAAAATAAATGTGTACAGTGCTCAGGTGCACTACAACTCATCAAAGGTGTATGTATAGTACATAGAATAATGTACAAATGTCCGGAAAATGATCAGTGTATGAGTCATGATATACACACAGATACATGCAGGCGTGTGTATGGAGGGGGAATATTAGGTGTAGTGTTGGCAAATTTCGGGAAGCATGGATGTTTTAAAGTATGCAGTGTCTCGACAGCTAACAACTGATGCAGGTAGTTTGTTCCATGCTTCAGTAACTCTGAGCGTGAAAGAATGTTTCCGAAAGTCATGGGAACTGTGCTGCTTTCTGACTTTGTAAGCATGTCCACTGGTGTTAGACACATGGAATTCAAAAAGGTGCTCAAGGTTGTTGTTGGCAAGATGTTTAATAATTTTGTGGGTGTCTACCAAGTCAGTTGCCAGACATCAGAGATTTAATGTGAGAAATTTTAAAGTTATGTTCCAAACACTAACTTAGTGAATAAAAAACCTTGGCATTCTATTCATACTAAATACAAAATTCTTGATTATTTTCAATATAAATTGAAAAACAAATATAGGTAGTGTATTTCATTAGAAATATGGTAATGAGGGGGTTAATGGAGGAAAGGGCTGTGCCCATGGCCCTCACAGACTGTTTTGTGCTTAGTCGATGTTCAATTTAAAGGTGTCTAGGTGAGTGTTTATAAGAAAAGTGTGGACAGGGAAGAATTTCCAATGGGTTGCATCTCTGGGGTAGACAGACTGGATGTGGTGGGTTTTGTGTTAGCAATCCAACATTTTTAATATATTTTTGCAATCCACAAATTTTACATTTTTAAGAACTTTGCAGAAAAGTGATACAATTAATGAGTGCAGTGGATTGGCAGTATCGGTAGAGGGTCGGACACCATGCATTGAAGCATAGAGTTACGTCCCTTTACAATCTGAGTTCAAATCCCGCCGAGGTTGACTTTGCCTTTCATCCTTACGAGGTCGATAAAATAAAGTACCAGTAATGCACTGGGTAATTGCTGGCCTTGTGCCTAAAGTAGAAACAGTTATTGATGTAGATTTATATTAAATTAACGAATGTACTGAATGAAACTACAAAAAGCCACAAATTGTTAATAAATCTAATCAAATTAACTGAATAAATTCAATAATTTGATGTTTGAATAGCAAAAAAAATCTCTGCCAGATTATATTGGGAATTATCTTTATATAAATAGATAGAAACCACATCAAAGGAAGGAAGACAAACAATGAATTGTAGAGCCAGTGTTGAATGTTGTGAAGAGAAATATAATGAGATGGTTGGGTCATGTGTTGAGGAAGGATGGAAGTAATGGGAATAGAGCCAGTGTTGAATGTTGTGAAGAGAAATGTAATGAGATGGTTGGGTCATGTGTTGAGGAAGGATGGAAGAAATGGGAATAGAGCCAGTGTTGAATGTTGTGAAGAGAAATATAATGAGATGGTTGGGTCATGTGTTGAGGAAGGATGGAAGTAATGGGAATAGAGCCAGTGTTGAATGTTGTGAAGAGAAATGTAATGAGATGGTTGGGTCATGTGTTGAGGAAGGATGGAAGTAATGGGAATAGAGCCAGTGTTGAATGTTGTGAAGAGAAATGTAATGAGATGGTTAGGTCATGTGTTGAGGAAGGATGGAAGTAATGGGAATAGAGCCAGTGTTGAATGTTGTGAAGAGAAATATAATGAGATGGTTGGGTCATGTGTTGAGGAAGGATGGAAGTAATGGGAATAGAGCCAGTGTTGAATGTTGTGAAGAGAAATGTAATGAGATGGTTAGGTCATGTGTTGAGGAAGGATGGAAGAAATGGGAATAGAGCCAGTGTTGAATGTTGTGAAGAGAGATGTTATGAGATGGTTGGGTCATGTGTTCAGGAAGGATGGAAGTGACAATTTTTGCCATTTCTCAGACATAAAATAGTGGGGTGGACTTATATTCAAATACCGTATTTCCCAGCGTCAAAGGCGCTACTTTTTTTTCCTAAAATAAGTCTAAAAAATCTACCATATGTCCTGCAGGCCAAAGGTTGTTTATTTTTTTTCATATTTTTGGTTGTCAAAATTAGGGTGCGTCCTCAAGGACAAAGCATCTTTGGCGCCAGGAAATATGGTATATATGGTACATTATTTCAATTTTTTCTTTTAAGAAAATGTTTAATGTAAAAAAAAAAAAAAAGTGCTTGAAATAATGTTTTGAAATATTTTCAATTCCCACATTTTTGCAGCTACCCGTGCTTTGAAAATCCTTATCCTATGGACATTCATGAGTCTCCAGTAACTGCTTGCCAGTACTATGCAGACTGCCCTCCAGATCTAATACCTGCCTTCTACTCTGTTGGATCAAAACAGAAAAAAACTGGTTTCAGCGAAAATGTAAGTTCTTTGTTGACTTTTTATCTTTAACCCTTTAGCATTTACATTAATCTATATATACTATTGTATTTTCACAGTAAAGGCTTTATCTTACATAATATCTCACATAATATCGAATCTATGAGATTTTAATGTTATTTATTTTGAGAACAATACCTTAACGTAATATGAGCGGCAAGTTACGGCCGGTTTAAATAGAAAAAGGTGAGAGAATTCTGGCCAGATACGGCCGGTTTAAATGCTAAAGGGTTAAGCTGTTATTCTAACCGCCAGCTTAATAAGAAGAAAGTTAGTTATGATACTAGATTACTTCAAATTCTTGATTATATTAAAAACTATTTGAAAATCATAGTGTCTTTGGTCTTTGAGGTCATGTTGCTCGATGGACTGCATAGCCAGGAGATCAGCGTTGCTCCAAGTAGAGCTAATACTTCTCCAAATTGAGGGATCACAGCTCCGATACTATGGGCATGTGATTAGAATGTCTCAGGAAAGAATCGCTGGACAAATTTTATGGACAAAACCGGCCAGCACGAGCCCCAGGGGTAGACTCTGAGCAAGATAGTTGGATAACATCCATGAGCTTGGTTGCTCTTGCTTGGGGATCCAACTGGATCAATTGCAGATGGTTGCTGCTGAGAGGACCCACTGGAGGGAGTGTTTGAGGACTCTTCTCCTATGACCCTCTCAGGAATAAATGGCCAAAGAAGAAGATATTGCCTTTCAGGAAAGAATCGCTGGACAGATTTTATGGACAAAACCAGCCAGCACGAGCCCCAGAGGTAGACACTGAGCAAGATAGTTGGATAACATCCATGAGCTTGGCTGGTTTTGCTTGGAGATCCAACTGGATCAATTAGAGTTGGTTGCTGCTGAGAGGACCCACTGGAGGGAGTGTTTGAGGACTTTGTTCCCAGGAATAAGTGGGCAAAGAAGAAGATATCGTCTTTCATTAGAAATATCTCAATGAAAAAGTTGACTAATTTTCTGTTATGATTCTTTGTTGTTGCAGGGATGGCCAATAAAAGGTGGTGAATGGGGAACAACAACTTGCAGCTACCCTGAGATAATTTTAACTGGGTAATTATCTCTTTACACCTATTTTTAATTGCTAGAATTTTTCTTAACATGCTGACTCATTCATGAGTATATTATTATAAACATACAAACATAGACACACTTACAAAAATACACACAAATACACATACGTTCACACACATTCATACAAACACACACAGGGTCGATAACATAAAGCACCAATAACACACTGGGGTCGACTTAATTGATTTTCGCCTCCCCTGTGTGTGGGTGTAGGTGTGTGTATGTGTGTGGGTGTAGGTGTGTGTGTGTGGGGGTGTAGATGTATGTAGGTGTGTAGTTGTGTGTGGGTGTGTGTTTACGTATGCAGGTGTGTGTAGGTGTGTGGGTGTGTATGCAGGTGTGTATATGTGTAGGTATGTATGTATGTATGTATGTATGTGTGTATATGTGTGTATATGTGTATATATATATATGTGTTTAGGTGTACATGTATATGTATGTAGGTGTATATATATATATATATATATATATATATATAAATTTTAGTACAGCATTAATATATATGTAGGTGTATATATGTGTAGGTGTGTATATATATATATATATATATATATGTAGGTGTGTAGGTGTATATATATGTAGGTGTGTAGGTGTATATATGTGTAGGTGTGTATATATATATATATATATATATATATGTAGGTGTATATATATGTAGGTGTGTAGGTGTATATATGTGTAGGTGTGTATATATATATATATATATATGTAGGTGTGTAGGTGTATATATGTGTAGGTGTGTGTATATATATATATATATATATATATATATGTAGGTGTGTATATGTATGTATATGTGTAGGTGTGTGTATATATATATATATATATATATGTAGGTGTGTATATATATATATATATATGTAGGTGTGTATATATATATATATATATATATATATATGTAGGTGTGTATGTTATCAAACTTGTTACAAAATTGTATCAGTGATCACTGAAACAACACTAAATATCAGACGTCATCAGTCTTTACAACCAACAGCTACGATAGCTTCTTCCACCTCTTCTTCTCTCTCTCTCTACTATCTCTCTTGTATAATCCTCTCTTGTATAACATAGCCCCCCCTCTCTCTCTCTCTACTATCTCTCTTGTATAACATAGCCCCCCCCACCCCTCTCTCTCTCTACTATCTCTCTTGTATAACATAGCCCCCCCCCCACCCCTCTCTCTCTCTACTATCTCTCTTGTATAACCTAACCCTCTCTCTCTACTATCTCTCTCTATCTCTCTACTATCTCTCTTGTATAACCTAACCCTCTATCACTCTCTACCATCTCTCTCTCTCTATCTCTCTTGTATAATCTAACCGCTCTCTCTATCTCTCTACTATCTCTCTATTATTTCTCTCTCTCATCCTTTCTTGTACACTCTAACTCTCTCTCTCTCTCTCTCTCTCTCTCTCTCTCTCTCTCTCTCTCTCTCTCTCTCTCTCTCTCTCTCTCTCTCTCTCTCTCGCTCTCTCTCTCCCCCTCTCTCTCGCAGTCTTTTTCTCGTTATTTTTCTCATGCTTTCTCTCCGTCTCTCTCTTTCCCTCTCTCCCTCTCACACAAATTCTTGTTCTCACCATAGCTTTGGCATATAAAAATTGTATCTATATATGTATATATATGTGTGTGTGTGAGTGTGTGTATAAATGCGCATGTGTGTGTATATATGCACATCTATGTGTATATATGTGCATATGCGTATATATGTGCATATGTATGTGTATATACATAAAATGATGATAGATAAGCCATTTGTCGTTGCAGAAATAAAAGGGTTTGAATATGAACAAGATTAAACCTCTCACATCCCCTCATCTCCACTCCACTCTACCCTCCTTCACTCCACTCTACCCTCCTTCACTCCACTCCACCCTCCTTCACTCCACTCCACCCTCCTTCACTCCACTCCACTCCACCCTCCTTCACTCCACTCCACTCTCCTTCACTCCACTCCACTCTCCTTCACTCCACCCCACTCTCTCCCTTCCACTCTTCTTCACTTCACTCCACCATCCCTCACTCCACTCCATTCTCCTTTCCACCATTCCACTCTACCTTCCTCCACTCCACTCTACCTTACTCCACTCTACCTTCCTCCACTCCACTCTACCTTCCTCCACTCCACTCCATTCTCCCTTCCTTCACTCCACTCTACCTTCCTTCACTCCACTCTACCTTCCTCCACTCCACTCTCCCTTCCTCCACTCCACTCTCCTTTCCTCCACTCCACTCTCCTTTCCTCCACTCCACTCCCTTTATATCTCTTAACCCATCAATACCATCCTTGATTACATCTCTGCCCCCCCCCCCCACCCCCTCATCGCCGCCGTCCCTCCAAATATCCATCCAATCACATCCAACTATCCAGTACTATATATATCTCCTTCTTCCAACCAATATATATACCATCTAGTATCATAAACAAACACTAAAGATAAAGATACCATGACCCCTTGTGGAGTCGTAGAGGCACCGTCATAGTGGGTCTAGGACACTTTTAACCTTGGCGGCGCCCAACCCTCTCCAGCTCTGAACACAGCCGATTTTTTTTTTCTATAGAGGGAGAATCAACCCCAGTACAGGTGGACTGGTACTTTTTTTTTTTTTATCAACCTCGCAAGGATGAAAGGCAAAGTTGACCGTGGTGGGATTTGAACTCAGAATGCCCAATGAGGTGGAGGCGAATACCGTAAAGCATTCTATCCGATGTCTTAACGGCTCTACCGATTCGCTGCCTCGTAAACAAACACACCAACCAAGTAAACGACACTAATCTAGTTAAAACAGAAACAAAACTCATCTTAATTTCATACATACATACATTTACTTATTAATCCTAATCCAATATTTTCTAATTCACTTGCTTTAATTCCCAAGATATATCCACTTACTTGGGATATTTACATTTCCAACACTACCCCAGAGCACCACCACCACCACCACCACTCCCGCTCCTCACCAAGCCACTCTCTACCCCAGACCACCACCACCCCCTCTTCCCCCCCCATCACCAAGCCACTCTCTACCCCAGACCACCACCCACTCTGCCCCCCCCCCATATCCAAGCCTCTCTCTACCCCAGACCACCACCCACTCTGCCCCCCTCCCCATATCCAAGCCTCTCTCTACCCCAGACCACCACACCCTCTGCCCCCCCCCCCCTATATCCAAGCCTCTCTCTACCCCAGACCACCACACCCTCTGCCCCCCTCCCATATCCAAGCCTCTCTCTACCCCAGACCACCACACCCTCTGCCCTCTGCCCCCCCCCCACCATTTTTATGTTACCAACGCCATCTACCCCACCTTGCAGACTCACCCTCAGTTCTATTTTCGGATGATTTTCTCATGAGGAATATTTCCTGGTCATTCCTCTTTCTCTTAAAACCACCATCACCACCATCACCATCATCACCATCATCACCATCACCATCATCACCATCACCATCATCACCATCACCACCATCACCACCATCACCATCACCACCACCATCACCATCACCATCACCACCATCACCATCACCATCATCACCATCACTATCACCACCACTACCACCACTACCATCACCATCATCATCATCACCACCATCATGATCGTTGTCATGGTGATGATCATTATCATCATCGTCATCATCATTGTCGTCATGGTGATGATCATGATCATCATCATCATGATCATCATCGTCATGATTGTCACCATGATGATCACCATCATCATCATTATCATCATCATCACCACCATCATTATCATCATCATCATCTTCATCACCATTATCATCTTCATCATCATCACCACCATCATCACCATCATCATTATCATCATGATTGTCACCATCATCATTATTATCATCTTCATCACCACCATCACCACTATCACCACCACCATCACCATCACCACCACCATCACCACCACCACCACCATCACCATCATCATCATCACCCACATATCTATTTTCCATGCTTCTCTGAGACTAGACAGACCAGTCAGTTTAAATGACTGTTTCTTTACTCAAATGTTCCATTTTTGCATGGTTTCTGCAGCTGGATGCTTTTCCTAACTCCCACCCTCTTACATGTGGAGGTGTGCATGTGGCCTAGTGGTCTGTCTGTGGCCTAGTGGTTCTGAGTTCAAATCCTGCCAATGTTAACTTTGCCTTTTATACCAGTGACACACTGGGGTCGATTTAATTAACTTTCCCCTCTCCCCAAATTTCTGACCTTGTTCTATAGTAGAAATGATTATTATTTTTAGGAGTAGTAATAATAATAATAATTTCTACTTTTTCACAAGGCCAGCAATTACCCAGTGCATTACTGGTACTTTATTTTATCGACTCCGTAAGGATGAAAGGCAAAGTTAACCTCGGCGGGATTTGAACTCAGAATGGAAAGGCCTGTAACTCTTTGCTGCAAAGCATGGCGTCCGACCCTCTACCGATACTGCCAATCCACTGCCCTTGTAGTAATAATAATAATAATAATGAAATTATTGTGTACAGTGTTCAGGTGCACTACAACTCATCAAAGGTGCATGTGTAGTACTTAGAATAATGTGCAAATGTCAGGAAAATGAACAGTGCACGAGTCATGAAATACATGTGTACATGTGTATGGAGGTGGAGTATCAGGTATTGTGTTGGTGAATCTCAGGAAGCATGGAGGTTTTAAAGGATGCAGTGATGCAGGTAGTTTGTTCCATGCTTCAGCAACTCTGAGCTTTGACGCATAGAGTTACGGCCCTTGCCATTCTGAGTTCAAATCCAGCCCAGGTTAACTTTGCCTTTCATCCTTACGGGGTCGATAAAATAAAGTACCAGTAATGCACTGGGTATTTACTGGCCTTGTGCCAAAAGTAGAAACAATTATATCATTTACATTAGGATGCATACATTTTAAAGTAATTAAAAAAAAACACATTATATTCTTCGTAACTTTTTAATTTTAATATTTATTTTTCAGACATGCCGATGGTTCAATAAAATTCTGGGATGCTTCAGCAGGTAAAAATTTATTTAATGTACGAAGTTGAATTTTCGGCTTTTGAAGCGGTGAGAATATATGTATATATATATATATATATATATATATATATATATGTCTAACCCATGCTAGTGTGGAAGATGGTTGTTAAACGATGATAATGATGATATAAATACATACATACATACATACATATATATATATATTTATATATATATATATATATATATATATATAATATATATAAGATCAAAAGATGGTTAAATGAGTTCCATGTATTTTATTATGCGCATTTCAAAAACAAATATCATCATGCAATAACATTTGTGTTTTCATCAGATAAAATAGGAGGACATGATATGAAGGTTAAAAACACTTGTGGATAGTGCACATTTAAATCAACATATTGAAATGCGCTGGCCTTGTGCCAAAAGTAGAAACAATTATTTTCTTCTATTTTTCTTCTATTTTTCATTTACTTATTTACATTGCTTTATATAAACTTATTTTCTGTAAATAAATTCTTTCCTTTTCAAAATGATTTGAAAATTTTAAGCAGTATCTTTCATAATAAATATGGTAACAAAATGGTTAAAAAACAAATCTATTTTTAATATTTCCAGAATACATCATTTAAAATCTTTTCAATTTTTCTTTTTTTTCTTCTTTTTTCTTTCTATCCTTATCAGTTACTTTACAGGTTTTATGCAAAGTAAAATCTGCAAAACTATTTGAGAAACCTAAATGTAAAAATTCTGACGGTAGTGATGATGATCCGTTTGCTATCCAGACGATGCAGTTGTGTCGCGAGAGCCGTTTATTATGTGTCGCTGGTGCTACACATGTAATGCTCTTCAAGTTTGACAAACAAGAGTCTCAACATGAAGTCGTTGTAAGTATTAACTATTATATTGGATACCTTCCCCATCATTCTAACCTCTCTCATTGGTCAATCACTGTTGACTCTAGCTCTTTCTTTCTTCTCTCTCTCCCTTTTCTCCCCCCCCCTCTCTCT
This sequence comes from Eledone cirrhosa, assembly GCA_964016885.1. Classification (NCBI taxonomy): domain Eukaryota; kingdom Metazoa; phylum Mollusca; class Cephalopoda; order Octopoda; family Eledonidae; genus Eledone; species Eledone cirrhosa. The sequence continues at coordinate 21,009,141 of OZ024762.1, forward strand.
AATAATAATAATAATAATAATGAAATTATTGTGTACAGTGCTCAGGTGCACTGCAACTCATCAAAGGCACATGTATAGTACATAGAATAATGTAGATGCAGGTAGTTTGTTCCATGCTTCAGCAACTCTGAGCATGAAAATATGTTTCCGAAAGTCATGGGAGCTGTGCTGTTTTCTGACTTCTCTATATATATATGTATATATGTATATATATATATATATATATATATATATATATATAGTGTAGGTAGTACAGTGAAATACTGGTGTTTCTACCAAATCAAGCACTCTATACACAGGCAGAGTGTATATAATAGAAAAAAAACAAGGAAGTTTTGTTTACATATGAAAAATATTTATTGTGTATCGACCTGTTACGCACATTTCGCTGAGGATTGGCTCAACGTGACCCATAGGAGTTATAGACCTGACTCCAGTATTGATCTGCTCATCCTATTGGTCACAAAATGCGTGTAACAGGTCGATATGCAATAAATATTTTTCATATGTAAACAAAACTTTCTCGTTTTTTCTATTATATATATATATATATATATATATATTTAATATAATATATAGTAAAAGAACATTATCTTAACATGGTTGTATAAATATATTTGATATAATATATATTGTAAAAAAGAGCAACATGATCTTAATGGGGCTGTATAAATATATCTAATATATTATATAAGAAGAGTATTTTAATATCGTTTGTGTAAATACACTTAATCATACAAGAAGTATGCTAAGAATTAACATGAAACACAAAACATTGTTCTATCAGTATGGATATTTAACACAGAGATAGGAATTTGTGTCAGATATTGATTAGAAATAAACCTGTTTAAACCAGTTTTAACTTTTGTACAATTTGTTGCAATAAGGGAAATGAATGGTTACCTCTAAATCAATATATAATCAATTATATCATTATCATTTTTATGTTTGCTTTTTTATGCTGGTATGACTTTGATGAGGAACTTTTGAGACTATATTTTACAGCTGGATGCCCTTCCTATGACTAACCCCTCTAATCTGTCCTTTCTACATCCAACGATATGGTGTACCTATCCTAAAAACTGAGATATATGCAGTAATATGTATATCATCAACAGTATTAACATTATTTGACATCTGTTTTCCCTGCTAGTAAAGGTTGGACATGTCATCACAGACTGGTCAATGTTTGAATTGGACCCACCAGGTAGGCCAGGGGGTGCATCATACGATTCCATGCTTTACCAAGTGCATTTTATCATGGCATCAACACTAGGAAGTTTCTCGTGTCTTTAACAAACCTGAAGAGTCCTCCCAACTCTTTGTTTGGCATCTTTTCTAGCTCATCAACAGTAGAGAGGTTATGTTTAGGTCACGACTGAAGAGCCTTCCTGACTCTCTCTCTCTCTCTCTCTCTTTCTCTCTCTCTCTCTCTCTCTCTCTCGCTCTCTTTCTCTCTCTCTCTTTCTCTCTCTCTATATATATATATATGTTTGTGTATAGTGGTAGCTATGGTGCTTCCATAGGCGGTATGCCAAAATTAGCACTCGATATTCATCAGAGTAGAGTGTATAAATTATAAAGAAAACGAAAAATCAGTGATGCATCTGGACTTGGTTTATTTCGTGTTACAAATGTTTCGTCGGCAGGTAGCTCAAGTCATGGTCCTTGTGATAAAATTTGCTCCGGACATAACAGACATGTCTGAAAGAACCCGCAGAAGTAGATTCAGCCAGATCCATACAAGGACCATGACTTGAGCTACCTGCCGGCGAAGCATTTGTAACACGAAATAAACCAAGTCCAGATGCATCACTGATTTTTCGTTTTCTTGATAATATATATACACACACACACACACACACACACACACACACACACACACACACACACACACACACACACAAAGGGTGTCACAAAAAATATTTACACACTTTGATTACCTGTACAGGCAATATTTATTAGAATGCTATTGATGTGTGTATACATTTTTTGGAAACACCCTGTATATATATCTAAACTATAATAAAGTAAGGAGCATATATTATAATGTGTGTGTGCGTTCATGCCATGCAAATTTTTGGAGTAAAAATACAATATATTAATAAATGGAAACTATATTTATAAAACCATATTTATTTCATTATACATATTTCAAGGACACCAAAGCAAATTATGGTGCGCTTTCATCAGATAAAATATAATATAGATCAGTTTTATAAACAAATATTGTCATACCCTTAAAAGAATGCGACCATGTCTGTTGGAAGCTCCCGGATAGTGGGGTAACAAATTTTATTATTGGTCTATTATGCAAATTAGTGTCAGAGAGGTTTAAATCCCATACATTTAAATTAAGCCGTTGGAATAGGAAAAAAAAAAATACTTATATATATATATATAGGAACGAGTAGGACCCCGACGGTTGAGCTCAAGCCGTTTCGACGGCTAATTCTGGACTGGCCGTCGAAACAGCTAATTCTGGATTAGCCGTCGAAACGGCTTGAGCTCAGCCGTCGGGGTCCTACTCGTTCCTATTACCCACTCTATTGAGTACTTTGGTGCGTTATGGTCCACCTGGTTCCTTACCACATTTCCTTCATTATATATATATATATATCTATATATATATAAGTACATGATGACCAACCACAGCCTTATATTACCAATGAATGTTTTTATTATACTTACCAACTCTGAAAACACTTTAAATTATTAACTAGGCTAAAAAGCCACATTTGATCCCAGCACTGATAAAAGTTTGATTTTTGTCTGATGGTTATACTTGATAATGAGAGGGCAGTCATCATGTATATATATATATATACGTCATGTACATCAATACTCATCTTTTTCCATTTCTCCGAGGGTTCTTAACCCCACTATCAGGCTAAATAATTTCTTTAATTTCTTTAATTTCTTTAGTCAAAATACGGCGATAGCTTACATTTCTAATAATTTCAAACCCACTCGCTGTTTCGAAAATATTCTTACTTTATATATATATATATATATACATACATAACTATCCATATCCCCAGGGCTGGCGTCAATTCTTCCTTAATCTCTCTTTGTCACTTTCTCTTTCTTTCTCTGTAAGAAATTGGCTGTGTTCTGGCCTGACCTAGAGCAGGATTGGCTCTGCCAGATTTAAAATTACCCACAACACACTGTATGTTAGGATGGAGGCCCTTACAATTCCATCAGGAGTTAAGGGACCTTTATTTTACCATCATTAATTTGTTTTTATTGCTGTCATAACTACACAATTGTTGTTTTTTTTTTTGTTGTATTTTGGGTGGGGAGCTCAAATAATTACATGTTGTTTTTTTTTAAGTTTATTCTTTAATTCTTTTGCTGTCTCATAAAAAAATTTTTTTTAATTTTTTTTTGGTGATCAAATATTTAAATGATATATTTTTTATTTTATTTTTTTCTTTAACCCTGTCCCCTTTCTGAAAACACCAAAAACAAGGCACTAGAAATCCAGATCATTTATGAAGTGTATGATGACTTGGATTCTCCAGATTATGAATACTCACGGCCATTTCTTGGTGCAGTCCATCAACAACAGAGTGGAAGCCTTGGCTCCTATTCCAGCAGTGCATCCGATAGTACTAAGGTAACAACTCTCTCTCTCTCTCTGTCTGTATATATATATATATATATATATATATGTATATATATATGTATATATATATGTATATATATATGTATATATATATTAAACAAAACTTCAAATCTTTGAATTGTCTTCATCATTTTCTTTATATATATATATATATTCAAGTGAAGAAAGTTGGTTGATCACATAATTCGACTTTAGTCATATATATATACATACACACATATTTACAGGCATGTAAACCACTCCTCAACTTGTGTCACTTAAATTATTATCAATAAGGTATCAACCAGAGTGTCAATATTATAAAGATCTATTTATTATATAATTCTGTTATATGTATTTCAAAGACATCAAAGTGATTGCATACTATGACTACTGGAGTGAACTGCTACCAACATGTTCCTAACTACAGTAGTATATCAAAAAGAAAAACACAGCTTTGCACCTGTTTGAAGAGAACACATCAAAGGGTTATTATGCAATCACTTTGATGTCTTCGAAGTATGTATTACAGGATTATATAATAAACAGAGAATGTACATTTAAAACTCTCTCTTCTCCATAATATATATATATATATATATATATCATACACACATATTTTATTTTTCACTTGAATATCTCCAACAGAATGCTATATTTTTTTTATTTATGTATTTTAACATTCTCTTCATGTTAATTTTTTATGCTTTCTTTATTATTCTTATTATTTAGTCTTATTTTTATTGCATGTTGCTGTCAGTAGAGCATTGGACAACATTCTTTGCAGCATGTAGTTATGGTCCTTTACGTTTGGAGTTCATATCGCAATAGAGGTTGGCTTTGCCTTCATCCTTAACCTGTTGACTGCTGTGTATATTTTACACAGCTACAGTTGCTGTGCTAGGTTTTCTTTTTCAGTAAAATGACTATTTTTTTTTAAAACAAACATTTATTAACAATACATATCAGAATGATTGACAAATGTCACATCAATAAACTAGTAATGCCATCTAGCTTTAAAGTTAGGAACTGTTGGAAAAGAGTTCAAACATGTTAGGATGAGTTATCTCCTCCGTGGCACTGGAATGCATACATGTTAGGATGAGTTATCTTCTCTACGGCACTGAAGAGGTTAAGTGGCTGATAAAAAAAAAGTACCAGTAATGCTCTGGGGTCAATTTAATTGACTTTGCCCTCTCCCAAAATTGTTGGCCTTGTGCCTAAATAAGAAACCATTATATTCATTAGGTTGGTTGATTAGTAGAGTGCTGCATACAATGCTATTACAGTATTTGTTCTGGCTCTTTGTTCTGAATTCAAATGCCTTTCCTCCTCCTTTCAGGGGTGATAAAATAAAGTACCAGTTAAGTACTGGGGTCGATATAATTGACTTCCTCTTCCTCCCAAATTGCTGGCCTTGTGCCAATGTTAGAAAGATTCATTATTATCACCATTGGTAGATTGGCAGTATCGGTAGAGGGTCGGACACCATGCTTTGCAGCATAGAGTTACGCCCCTTTATGATCTGAGTTCAATTCCCGCCGAGGTTAACTTTGCCTTTCATCCTTACGGGGGTCGATAAAATAAAGTACCAGTAATACACTGGGTAATAGCTATCCTTGTGCCAAAAGTAGAAACAATTATTAGTCTTATTTCTATTACATGCCTTCACTGCATTCCTGAGCACAGCTATATGCGTCTCGGATATGTGCAGTGTTGTTTTTGGTTGTTATCATCATTATTATTATCATTAGGTTAACTATCCCGCCGAGGTTAAAATCCTGCTGAGGTTAACTTTGCCTTTCATCCTTACGGGGGTCGATAAAATAAAGTACCAGTAATACACTGGGTAATAGCTACCCTTGTGCCAAAAGTAGAAACAATTATCATTATTATTGTCGTTATTATTATTATTATTATTATTATTATTATCATTATATTGTTGTTGTTACTTAATTTCCATTTATTTTGCATATGACTTGCATATTTTTCATCTTTGCATCTGACTGTTTTTAATTCTTTTTTGTCTTTTTTATTCCTTTTATACATGTATATAGATTTCTTTTGTTATTATTATCGGATTGTATCGGTAGAGGGTCAGACGCCATGCTTTGCAGCAAAGAGTTACGGCCCTTTATGATCTGAGTTCAAATCCCGCCACGGTTAACTTTGCCTTTCATCCTTACGGGGGTCGATAAAATAAAGTACCAGTAATGCACTGGGATAATTGCTGGCCTTGTGCTAAAAGTAGAAATAATAATAATTATTATTATTATTATTACTTACCAATGTGGCCAAAGATTTTAAATTTGTTGGCTAAATTAATTCACTGTAGTTCTTAATGTCCACTGCAATACCCACCCCCAAACTTTGTTTAGTTGGAGGCTGCAGTATAAATATATATATATATAGAGAGAGAGAGAGAGAAAGAGAGAGATAAATATGTATATATAAAATAAAAATATGAAGGTGCATGGCTTAGTGGTTATGAGTTTGATTCTTGGACCAAGTGATGCATTGTTTCCTTGAGCAAGACACTTTATTTCATGTTGCTCCAGTTTACTCAGAAACAAGTTGTGATGTCATCGGTGTGAAGCTGTATCAGCCATTGTTTTTGCCTTGGACAATATTGGTGGCATGAAGAGGGAAGACTGGTATATATATGGGCGACTGCTGATCTTCCACATATAAACCTTGTCCAGGTGTGTGGCTCGGAGGGAAACTTTCTAGGTGCAAAAACCAATGGGAGCTTATTATAGATAAAAAATATATATATGTGTGTATGTAAATATGCAGAATATTTGTGTCAGTTTTGCAACAAAGCTTGTGAGTCTGCTGCTGGACTCGAGTGAAAGTGCATAAGGAACAAGTTATGTTCAAGACTATCCAGGAGCCTCATGTGTGTCATATCTGTAAAACAATATGCAGGAGCAAGGCAGGTTTGCTGAGTCATTTGCAGCCATTCAACACACGTTGAAGAGATGACCCTCTTCTATAAAGAAGTAGCAGTTATCATATATATATAATTATCTTGAGCACATATGGTAGCTGGAAATCATTTGGCTATTCTAAAAAGAATATTAGTCTCCTGATTTTTCATAGCAAGAATTTGTTGTTCTCACTCTACATAATGATGTAATTATTCTTGCATACATTTCGCCCATCTCAAGAGAACATCTTCACGTACCACCCTTATGTCTTCCTGTTTTCTAAGGACAATATTTTGTCATAATATTTTTGAAATATTCACTTCTGTGTCTACAAATTAATTTGTCTCAGTTTCAGAAGATCCCGCTTTGGGTGAAATTAGAAATTCATTGTTTAAGGTTTTACTCTGTATTAATATTAATATATATATATATATATATATATATATATATATATATGCAGCCTTATAATTATTTTAATAATTCTAATCGAATAGAGAAATATTGTTGTCCACCATACCTCCAAATTTAAAACCTTATGGCCCATGATTTAAAAGCTTAATAAAGGCTTTAATAACTAAACCAAAGAAACATCTGATCATGTCTTGTTTATAATCTATATTGTGCAAATGGAACACTATAGCATCTTCTGTTGTTGTTGTTGTTGTTATTATATTCATCTTATTCTAAATGTTACTCTCATATCCCCTCCATTATTATTCATTCATCTTTGAAATAACTTCTCTCTCTCTCTTTTTTACTCTCATTATTCTCTCTTGCTTTATATATATATATATGTATATATGGACATACATATATTCATATATTTATATATATATATATATATATATATATATATATATGGACACATATATATGTATATTTATATACATATATATGTTTGTATATATACAGATATACACATATATATATATGTGTGTGATTTTAAAAATATTTTCATTATTTATGCTTTATAGTATGTTCAGGAAAAGAAACCCCCCCTCAGTTGGAGTGGTGCAATTTCTTTGGTAAGCCTGGCACTGGCAACTTTTCTTTACCACATTCTCAATAGTTTTAGCTATTACAGAGCCCATTATATATAAATATAGGAAGAATTTTTGCAGCTGACCACCATTTCACATTCCGCCACCATTCACCACCTACCTGCTCACTCACTCACTCACTCACTCACTCACTCACTCACTCACTCACTCACTCACTCACTCACTCACTCACTCACTCACTCAGCCACTCACTCAGCCACTCACCTAGACACCTGCTGTCCCATCCCACTCCTAATGTTGGTCCCAGCTCATTGTATTGACCCTTTAGCATTTAAACTGGCCATATACGGTCAGAATTCTCTCATCTCTTTCTGTCTAAATCAGCCATATCCGGCGACTTATATTGACATTAAAGTATTGTTCTCAAAATAAATAATATCAAAATCTTGTAGATTCGATATTGAGATATTATGTGAGGTAAAGCCTTTATAGTGAAAATACAATAGTAAATATAGAGTAATGTAAATGCTAAAGGGTTAAATTTACTATTGATTTATAAATTTTAAGTTTCATTGTTTATAGTTTGCTTTGAAGTTTAATCAGTGTCAGAAAAAATAGGATTGTGTGTGTGTGTTTCTTCATATATAAATATACTTTAGTTGTTGAAGTGACATCCAAACCAGCATCCTCTACCGCTAACTAACTTGCCCTTCTGGGTCCCAGCCGACAGGATACAGAATGCATTGCTCTGGAGGACGGTGATGGAGACACACTGAAACAGGCTCTCTACCTTGTAGGGCTTGCACCTCTGGGCAGCCAACTCCACCCTGGTAGCAGTGAGTAGGGATGTGGTCTGGGACCAAGAACACCGGAAGTCTCCACTACCACAATCCTATCCGAGAATGGCCGATACTTGGAAAGTTTTCCTTCTTTGGCTTGGTGGGCAACAGAGCCTGTGAGGAGCAAAAAGATGTTGATAATGATTTAATATGTATGAGCAATATATACAACTAATTGCAGATTGTACAAAGTACATGTTACTATAAACACTGTTGCTCCTATAACTAAATATGGATAAAGAATTTGTCTTAGAGAAGCTGTTATATGAATCTAAAATGATGTCAGTATATAGTTCATTGGCAGAGTTGTTAGAATGGTGGGTAGAAAGCTTAGTGGTATTCGTCGTCATTGTCCTCGTCACCATCACCACGATTATCATCATCATCACAATTTAACGTCTATTTTTCCATGCTAACATAAGTTAGATGAGCTGTCTGTTGTGAGACAAGCCAGGTCAGATGACCATGTTTTTCTCATACAGAACTGATTTTGGCTTGGTTTCTATGGCTGGGTGCATTTCCTAATGCCAACCACATTTACAGTGTGTGCTGGGTGATTTTTGTTGTGACACCAACACTACCACTTTACAGTGTGAGGTGGGCGACTTTTAGTCGTGACACCTACATGACCACTTCACAGTGTGGACTGGGCACTTTTTATTGTGTCACCAACATGAGCACTTTACAGTGTGGGCAGGGTTCTTCTTGTAATGACACCAATATGACCACTTTACAGTATGTACTGGGCACATTTTGTTGAATCTTACACGATTCATTTTAACTTTCTGATTTCAAATCCTGTTGAGGTCAACTTTGCCTTTCATCCTTTCAAGGTCAATAAAAATGAGCACTAGTCTGATACTGATGTTGATTCTTTCTCTATATCTATTTCTCACTGCCTCTCACTCTCTCTCTCTCCCTCGATTCTTTTCTGGAAGAATTTGTCTGTGTTCAGACATGGAGAGGAGATAGGTTTTGTCAGGCTTAAAGTGCCCAAGATGCACCATATGTCACAATAACCCTACCAAGAGTTACAGCTTGATATTTTGCTTGTACAGCCTCAGTAACTTCTCTTTTTGCCTATTAACTCAATGTGAGATGTTTCATGACATCTTTAAACTATTTTCATACCAAACTTGCCTTAATTCTATGATCTAAAATGGCTTGTTTTAAAATATTTACATTTATCTAAAAATAACCTTCCATTATAATTTTATGTAAGAACATGCTCTAAACACTAATTTAATAAAGACAGTGTTAGTTATATTACTTAATCCCTCCAAATTCTTAATTATTTTCAAAATTATTTGAAATTTATTGACAATGACTTTTATTAGATATATGGTAACGCAAGGTTTAATGTGCTCTCATGCCTCTGACAGCTTACTCATGACAAATAATCCATTATTTCTAACATTCAGTTCCCTCCATCCTATAACCACACCACTGCCACTTAAACTTTAACTCTTAACATCCAATAATGATTAAAAAATTTAAAAAATGCATGTTTGTTAATTCAAATATTTATAGTATTGTTACCAGTGGACAGATAATTGTGAAAATTTGCAGTATTTGACAACCTCCCAAGTGCTGGTGTCACAATAAAATGCACTTGGTAGTGTGCAGGACCATATGTGAGGTGCAGGCCTCTGGCCCATGTGAGAGGTCAGTAGCCCTGCTTGTGTTCTTGATCAGTGAAGACCCATCTAATCCATGGCTGCAGGGAAAATGGACATTGAATGATAATGATGTGAAGATAGTAGTTTTCTTTTTTTTTATGCATTTCAAGAAGGTCTTGCTAATATGGTTTCATGTGGTACAGGATTTTAAGAATTAATCGCGACTAGTTGTGACTAATGCTACCTTTTCTGTCCTTCAACACCACCTTCATTGCTGTCCTTCAATGCACAGAACCAGATTGTGTCTGTTCTATCCCTCATACTGTAGACCTTTCCTGCCTACATCCCTATTACAGATGTGCTAATGTGGTTTCATGTGGTACAGGATTTTAAGAATTATTCTTCTCTAGCTCTGTTACTGATGTTACCTTTTCTATACTTTGACACCACTTTCACCACTGTCCTTCAATGCCCAACTCACATATTGTAGATATATTTTACCTCCAACCCTGCTACAGATGTGGCAGGGTGGGGGTACCTATGTTTGTTCTGAGTGTTTCAGTTGGTTTGATCAACAGAAAAGCCAGCTCCTTAAATTAACATGAGGGTGGCTGAGCACTCCACAGACACATACGTCATGCAAGTTTTCACAATGATCTATGCATATCTTTGAGTATGTGTGTATGTGCGTGCACGTCTGTACGTGCGCCTATGTCTGTAAGCATGTGCCTATCTGTTTGTGTGTCTGTGTGTGTCTATATTTGTGTGTATGTGTCTCTGTGTATGTGTGTGTTTGTTTTTATATCCTATATCTGTATGTGCATGTGTGTGTTTGTTTCTATATCCTATATCTTTGTGTGTGTCTCTGTGCATGTCTGAGTGTGCGTGTCTGTGTGCATGTCTCTGTGTGTGTCAGTGCATGTCTGTGTGCGTGTCTGCATGTCTGTGTGTATGTGTGTGTGTATATGTCTGTCTGTGTGTGAGTGTCAGTGGATGTCTGTGTGTATATGTATGTATGTCTGTGTGTCTATCCCTCAGCCTTTTCAAACTCCCAGTATCAAATTCCTACTAAAATGTCCACTGGTACTAATTAGGTGACCTAATTAACAATATTAATCAACAACTTCCAGTCAATTATCACTTTAGTAACTAGTTTGTTGCTAGGAGACAAATTGGTCAATTGTTTTACCAATACATTTACTATTATTACTATTAGTAAAAACGACTAAGACCACCACCACCACTACTGCTACTACAATCACCACTACTACCGCCACCACTACTACTACTGCAATCACTAGTACCACCACCACCTCTACTACTACTACTACAATCACCACTACTACTACCACCACCACCACTACTACTACTGCAATCACTAGTACCACCACCACCACCTCTACTACTCCTACTACAATCACCACCACTACTACCACCACCACCACCACCACCACCACCACCACCACCACTACTACTACTGCAATCACTAGTACCACCACCACCTCTACTACTCCTACTACAATCACCACTACTACTACTACCACCACCACCACCACCACTACTACTACTGCAATCACTAGTACCACCACCACCTCTACTACTCCTACTACAATCACCACTACTACTACCACCACCACCACCACTGCAATAACTAGTACCACCACCACCTCTACTACTCCTACTACAATCACCACTACTACTACCACCACCACCACCACCACCACCACCACTACTGCAATCACTAGTACCACCACCACCTCTACTACTACTACTACAGTGGCTTTAGGGATGTTGGGTTATATACCTCAATATTTGTTCTAGTTCTCTGCACCCTGTGTTCAGATCCTGCCGAGAACTATTTTGCCTTTCATCCTTTCAAGGTTGATCAATAAAGTACAACTTTAGTACTGAAGGGCCACCTATGTATAACTCCATCAGCAGTTAAGGGCCCTTTGCTTTCCTTTTACTGTCTTTAGCACCCTCTCCTTACATTTTAAAATTTAACTCTGACAATGACAGATAACTGTATATACTTGAATATAAGCCGACCCCTACTATTTTATGGCTGAGAAATGGGCAAAAATCCAAACTTTATTTATGTAGAATTTGAAATTAGGGGGAAAAAACATGAAAATATTGATTCTGAATATAAGCTGACTTTTTTTTTTTTTTTTGTCACATATTCGGAGGCTTATATTTGAGTATATACAGTATACCGGGAGATGTGTTGTTTCCTTGAGCAAGACACTTTATTTCACATTGCTCCAGTTTACTCAGCTGTAGAAATGAGATGATAGAGACTGGGGTCCCTATCATTCCACTGCAAAGTGGTCGTGGAGGTGCCACGGCAAAAAAGCACCCAGCACTCACTGTAAATGAGGTTGGTGTTAGGAAGGGCATCCAGCTGTAGAAATCAAGCCAGAATCAGTTCCCGTCCCACCCTTGCAAGCAGGGAAAAGCGGACGTAAAATGAAATGATGATGATGACTAATTATCATCTGGAGTAAATCTTTTGTGTATTCTATTTAGCTTGGGCTACATTTTGAATATTGCTTTTAATTGATGAAGCAACTTAGTTACCTCAGCCACAAACCCTGGTACTGTGGCATGCAATGCAGAGGAAAAGATGATGAACAAATACCAGGGATAGTTTACCACTTCCTCTTCACACCGGTCACTGTAGAGACCTCAGGCATACCTGGAGCCCGTACTGCTGAGTTCCTCTGCAAGATAGGAAAGGAATGTCAGCAGCCATCATGAGGTGGGGTGGTTGTTGCAGCGGGTGTTGCTGGCCATTGTCCGTGGAACTGCTCTTGCAGTCTTGTCCAAGGGGAGCCTGTCATGTCAGAACACATAACTGAGGAACTCCCAATTCCAGAGTTAGGATCGAACATTAATCAATCATTCCTCGAGCTGATCAGCAGTGAAACATATGTAATATGTAATTAAATATGTATATGATGCAACACTGATTCTTTGTTCCCATTTTTTTATTATTATTGATGCTCTGCTCCCCAATACCATCGAGTGCTCATATTTGCATACCGCCTGTGAACGCAATTCATTTGCACCTCTACTACCTATATATATATATATATATATATATATTTAGGTTTGTTGGTTCACCACTGGATAGAACTGGTCATTCCGTATGATCAACCTCGATGTAATATTAGGGAGAGCACTCGACATAATACAACTCACCCGTCTTCGTTTGTGTTGTTGGTGGTGCGAGTACGGAGTTAATTATTATAATATATATATATAAATGAAAGTATATAAATTATTGTGAGCGTGAAGCCAACAGTATTTCATAATATATAATATATATAATATATATAATATATAATATATATTATATGCACTTGAAGAAGGTCACAAATTTGATGTCTCTTGTATTCTGGAGGTATGGTTAAATTTGGGCCTTGAAACCTTGGGTAGTTCTTTTGTTTTATGTATGAACATAAATAATTGTTTCTACTTTTGGCACAAGGCCAGCAATTACCCAGTACATTACTGGTACTTTGGTACTTTATTTTATCGACCCCAAAATGATGATGATGATGATATCACTAAGTACTGGTTTAGCTTTCCCCTTCACCATAATCATCCGTCATCACCCCCCTACTACCACCACCACCACCACCGTCCCTCCCACCACCACCATCCCTCCCCACCACTTCCCATCACATTACCATCAAACCTCACACTGCCTCCACCACTACCACTATTACCAGCACCATCACCATCACCACCACCACCCATCCCAACCACACACCATCACATTGACATCAACCCCCCCCCCCCCCCCCCCCCACCACCACCACACACACACCACCACCACCTCTCCCACCCACTCACATTGCCATCAAACCTCACACCACCACCACCACCACCACATTGCCCCCCCCCCCAACCACACACCATCACATTGCCATAAAACTTCACACCACTACACCTTTCTCAATGCTTTTATACTATATACTAGTGATTAGTTAGTTTACCGTAGTTAGTTGCTAGTATCACTTGGATGTGCACACTAGATGGCACCACTAGCTGGGTGTTTAATTTTTTTTTTTTAGTGGGTTTTTTTCCTCTCTTCTTTTTTTTCAATTTTGGTCATGTGACATTTTTTATTGTATTTTCTTTGGTGGTTGTATATATAAATATATATTTTTTTCTTTCCTACGATACGTTTTTTTTTTTAGCTAGAATTCATATTATACAGCACACTTAACTGTAATTAGATTTTTTTTCTGTGTGTGTATATAATGAACTCAATGTGTATATTCCAGTTACTGTTTAATATGCCAGATTCTAAATTTAAAAAAACCATTACTTTGAGTGTGTGTGTGGGGGAGGGGGGGGGGTAAGAAGGGAGGTGGAATAAACAAACCAAACAAAAAAAAAAGAAAACTAAAAATAATGAAAATTATTTTTTATTTACCACAAAATCATTAAATTAATTGAGAGATCACAGCTCTAGTACTATGGACATGTGGTCAGTTTGCCTCAGGAAAGAATCACTGAACAGATTTTATGGGCAAAACTAACTGGCAGGAGACCCCGGGGGTAGAACCTGAGCAAGATAGTTTGATAACATGTATGAGCTTGGCTGGTCTTGCTTGGGTATCCAGCCAGATCAACTGGATACGGTTGCTTCTAACAGGACCCACTGGAAGGAGTGTTTGAGGACTCTGCCCCCACAACTCTCTCAGGAAATAAGGGGCCGACGAAGATTTTACAAACACAAGTTACAACATGGAGGGAGTTACAGATCATATTAACAATAATGATAATAATGATGATCTCTGATTTGGTCGGGAGAGGAAAGTCAGTGTATTACTGGTACTTTATTTTATCGACTCCATAAAGATGAAAGGCAAGGTCAATTTTTCTTTTCATCCTTCTGGCAGTTGATAATATATAATACCAGTCAAGTACTGGGGTCAATGTAATCGATTCCTCCCCACCAAAATTGCTGAGCGTATTGCCAATGTTAGAAAGTAGTAGTAATAATAATACTGTAAATAATATACTGATGCTTAGTAATTTGTCAACAATGACCTATAATTAGACTAAAATCTTTCCCTCAGAGACATTTTTTTTCTGTTTGGTAAAGTAGCTAATGTACTTTGTTTTGGTGTATGTATTTATTAATAGTAATGGAGGTTGGTTATATTATTTTAAAGCTGATGACCAACAGAAGTTTGGATCTCACATACTTTAACCCTTTTGATACCAACCAATACAAAGCTGCCCCCAATTCTTTGAAACAAGGCCACACATATTTAATAGATTCCTATCTAAATTAAAATCGTTCAACATAATTTTATATAGGGCTCTTTTGTTTAACCCTTTTGAAACCAATCTGCCCAAAACCACCCATCATTTTTTAAAATAAGGCCACCCATATTTTATAGATTACCATTTAAATAAAAAAATCTTCTAACATGATTTTTCATACCAACCTTTTGTTTAAACCTTTTGAAAGCAACCCACACAAAACCACTTCCAATTCTTTGTAAAAGGGTCAGCCATATTAAATGAGTTTTTATGTAAATTAAAATCTTCCAACATAATTTTACTTTTAAGTTATGTTATAAATATCAGCTTAATAATGAAATAATTAAACATTTTAGCAAATCCCTCCAAATTCTTCCTTAACTATTTCAAATATGATTTATTTCATTAGAAATATTGGTAATGAAAGGGTTAAGTTATGTTACAAACGCCATCTTAATAACAGAACAATAATTTTAGTAAATCTCTCCAAATTCTTAATTAATATATCCAAATATAGTTTATTATGGTAACGAATGGGATAAATTGTTGCTTTCTTTTTTTTTTCACTTTGTCTTCTTTTTACAGAAAATAATGTATTAAGAAAGGTAGCGAATTGGGAGAGTTGTTAGAGCATCAGATAGAATGCTTTGCAGTATTCATTCTGGCTCTCTGAACTCTGAGTTCAAATCTCTCCAACATCAATTTTGCCTTTCATCCTTTTGAGGTTGATAAAAATGTACCAGTCCATTCATTACTGGATACAATTCTTCCCTCTCTCTTTCTCTCTCTCTCTCTCTCTCTCCTAGAAGAAAGCAGCTGTGCACAGAACTGGAAAGGGATGGGCTTTGCCAGCTTTAAATGCCCCCCAAGACGTGCTGTATATCTGTACGGCACCCCTAGGGCTCCACACACACACACAATGTATTAACGTACACGCATATAACTTGCATTATTTTTTACCCCGTAAGGATGAAAGGCAAAGTTAACCTCAGCGGGATTTGAACTTAGAATGGCAAGGACCGTAACTCTGTGCCAAAGCATGGCGTCCGAGTATCGGTAGAGGGTTTGACGCCATGCTTTGATTCATAGTTATGGCCCTTGCCAATCTGAGTTCAAATCCCGCCGAGGTTAACTTTGCCTTTCATCCTTGTGGGGTCGATAAAATAAAGTACCAGTAATGTACTGGGTAATTGCTGGCCTTGTGCCAAAAAGTAGAAACAGTTATTTTTTAAGTAATTTACAGAAGTACTTTTGTTGAACCCTTTAGCATTCAAACTAGCTGTATCCGACCAGAATTCTTTCCCCTTTTTGAAACCAGCCATAACTCACACCGATATTAAGATACTGTTCTTAAAATAAATAACAACAACCATCAAAATCTTGTAGACTTGATATTACATGAGATAAAGTGTTTACCATGAAAATACAACAGTAAATATAATATTAATGTAGATGCTAAAGGGTTAAAATATTAGTTAACTTATACCAGAAACATAAGTACTTCAGTAAAATATTTAAAAACAAGAGAAAGTAACCACAATGGCAAGACATTCTTGAAAAATACAAAAGGTCATTGACTTCATCGGGTTAAAATTTGAAATTTTTACTTTGGTTTACTGCAAATTTTAGATATTTTCTGTTAAATTATTACAGGATATTAAGAGTTAATGTATGACTGGTCTACTTAATCCTGGAATTAATATAACCTATTTATAGATTGAGATAAATACTCTTTTACCTGTTTCAGCCATCCGGCTGAGGCCATTTATTTATATATTGTAAATATATATATATATATACAATATATAAATAAATGGAAACTATATTTATAAAACCATATTTATTTTATTATACATATTTCAAGGGCAACCAATGCAAATTATGGTGCACTTTCATCAGATAAAATACAGATTTGTTTTATAAATAAATATTGACATACCCGGAAAAAAGACAACCTTAATGGTTGGAGCTTCCAGGAAGCTCCAACCATTAAGGTTGTCTTTTTTCCGGGTATGTCAATATTTATTTATAAAACAAATCTGTATTTTTTTCGGGCATGTCAATATTTATTTATAAAACAAATCTGTATTTTATCTGATGAAAGCACACCATAATTTGCCTTGGTTGCCCTTGAAATATGTATAATAAAATAAATATGGTTTTATAAATATAGTTTCCATTTATTAATATATTGTGTATTTACTCCACTAATCTGTTGAGTGCTTTATATCAGTTATAAAATTTTTAAGCTTGTTGAATTAAATATAACCTCTGCATATATATTTATATATATATGTGTGTATGTACATCGATATAAATATGTATATATGTATGTGTGTGTATGTACATAGATATAAATATATATGTATGTGTGTGTATGTACATAGATATAAATATATATGTATATGTATGTGTGTATGTACATAGATATAAATATATGTATATATATATATGTGTGTGGGGGGGGGTATATATAAATATGTATATATATGTATGTATGTATATATATATAAATATATATACATAAATATATGTATATATATATATATATATATGTGTGTGTATATATAAATATATATACATAAATATATGTATATATATATGTGTGTGTATATATATATATATATATATATATATACATACATATAGATATAGATATAGATATATGTGCGTGTGAGTATATGTATGTATATATAAGCGGTGCATGCATTTATACACCAATATGTGTGAATGTAACATACATACAAGCACAAACAGATACAAACATACATATATACACTTAAATAAAAACACTCACCTACACACTCACAAATGCAGATACACACATACATAAGTACAGACAGTTTTCATTTCATATTAGCAATCATATATATTTTTTTTTCCTACTCCCATCCATTCAAAAGATATGTTTGTGTTTATAATTATATTTACTTCTGACAAGCAGAATCTAATTTTCCTATTATTAAAGAAAAAGCATTTCACATCAAATTAGCTGCTGCTTATTTACTATATTCCAGCTGTACTTAATTCTAATCTCACTTTTTACATTTTCCTCTTTCAGTAGTTTACTTTGTAGAGACCTCCTTTATTTTGTTTTCTTATCTTTTTTGTGTGTTTGTTTGTTTGTTGGTTGGTTTGTTTGTAGGTTTCAGTTAAGCAAGCCTTTTAACTCATTCATGGCCATATTCATAATGAGTGTGTGTGTATATATATATATTATAAGATCAAAAGATGGTTAAAGGAGTTCCATGTATTTTATTATGCGCATTTCAAAAACAAACATCATCATGCAATAATATTTGTGTTTTCATCAGATAAAACAGGAGAACATGATATGAAGGCTAAAAAACACTTGTGGATAGTGCAGTTTTAAATCAACATATGAAAAGTGGTTTTAGATTGATGTGTGATATTGGGAAAAATATTTTATTTATATATATATATATATATATATATGAGGGGTACTGAAAAGTTCCAGGCTTTAAGGGTAGAGCTGTTGCCTTTACAGGGGAAGTAGGACTGCTGTAATAAGTGTGTGAATCTAAGGGGGAAATATGTTGAGTAAAATCATAATTAACTGAAACCCGTGTATTTTCTTCTACACAAAGCCAGAAACTGTAAAAGAAAATACAGGAGGTGCAGTTAATTATGATTTTACTCAACATATTCCCCCTTAGATTCACACACTTATTGCAGCAGTCCTACTTCCCTGTAAAGGCAATAGCTCTACCCTTAAAGCTGCCCCACATATATATATATATATATATATATATATATATATATATATAGGAAAAGAGTCAGGACTCCGATGGCTGAGCTCTAGCCATTTCGACAGCTAGATCCGACTCTATTACCCACTCTACTACCCTAAGTATTGAGTACTCTGGTGCATTATGGTCCACCTGGTATCTTACCACACCCTCTTTGTTTTTATATATATATATATATATATATATATATATTTTATATATATATATATATATATATATATATATCCACATATAGAGGCACATGGCTTAGTGGTTAGAGCATTGGCCTTGCAATCGAAAGGTTGTGAGTTCAATTCTCAGACTGGGTGATGTGTTGTTTCCTTGAGCAAGACACTTTATTTCACATTGCTCCATTTTACTCAGCTGTAGAAATGAGATGATAGGGACTGGGGTCCCTATCATTCCACTGCAAAATGGTCGTGGAGGTGCCACGGCAAAAAAGCACCCAGCACTCACTGTAAATGAGGTTGGTGTTAGGAAGGGCATCCAGCTGTAGAAATCAAGCCAGATTCAGTTCCCGTCCCACCCTTGCAAGCAGGGAAAAGCGGACGTAAAATGATGATGATGATGATGATCCACACCGTAAAAGTGGTCCTGTTGGTGACATAATAAAAAGCACCCAAATCACACTGTAAAGTGGGCGCATTGGTAACACAACAAAAAGTGTCCATCCATACTGTAAAATGCATGTGTTGGTGTCAGGAAAAAAAGTGCCCAGTCTACACTGTAAAATGGTTGTTTTGGTTTCACGATAAAAAGTACACAAACATTTTGCTCATGTTGCTCCAATCCAATCAACATTTTACAGACATTTCCCTGTTGAAGTTAGCCTCTTCTATGATCTTAAGATGGTCGATTTGTCAGAGTTATAAGAGCATTGGATTTTTTGCTCCAGGTTTCTGCATTCTAAGTTCAAACTCCAACAATGTCCACTTTGCATCTCATATCATTTTTGGGGGTTAATAAAGGACCAACAAGACTTGTGCTCATTCAGCTCTCTCTCTCTAACTTTTTCATGACCATATTTATCATGAAATACATTGAGTCTGTTTTAGTTAATGTTGAAAATAAAGAATTTGGAGGGTTTTTCTTTTCTTTTTTTCTTTTTTCTTTTTTCTTTTTTCTTTTTTCTTTTTTCTTTTTTCTTTTTTCTTTTTTCTTTTTTCTTTTTTCTTTTTTCTTTTTTCTTTTTTCTTTAGTAAAATAACTTTTTCATGAAGTTGAGGTTTAGTTCTTCTATAAAATGATGGCAGAAAGTTTTGAAATGAGCAGTTTTATGACAGAACCAGGGGCAATTTCAGAGGCATTTTTAGGAGGGTTGGTATTAAAAGGGCTAAATGATTTTATGAACATAATAAACATGATTTTAGTTTCTGATTTGCTAGGAAAAACAAGGAAAAACAAAACACTATTTTTTCGTTTCCACTTAATCTGTAAGCCGTCTGTTAAATGATCTGTTTATTTCCAAATACAATATCAAACTTTTATTTTTAATGACACTGATGTGTGTGAACATAAACAATTGCGTCTAATTACAAATTGTAACCAATTTATAAATTCCAGACTCTTAAACTGAATCACCTTCCACTGTTTATCAATTCATTTATTCCCTCCTTACCTCCCTTTGTTTTTCTTGTTTGTTTTTTTGCTTTTGTTTTGTTTTTTTTCTTATAGTTTTATGAAATGTTTTGTTAAGCTGATGAACATTTCTCTCTCACAATGACTTCTTAATTATCAAATAGAAAAAATATTTATACACAAAACAGCTTATATTAGAAATTCTGAGATAAGGTTAGTAATAACTGGCACTCCATTGGTTACAACAACGAGTGTTCCAGTTGATCCGATCAATGGAACAGCCTGCTCATAAAATTAATGTACAAGTGGCTGAGCATTCCACAGAAATGCATACACTTAACGTAGTTCTCAGGAAGATTCAGTATGACAACAGAATGTGACAAGGCTGGCCCTTCGAATTACAGGTATAATTCATTTTTGCCAGCTGAGTGGATTGGAACAATGTGAAATAAAGTGTCTTGCTCAAGGACACATGCTACTGGGAATCAAACTCGTGACCTTACAATTGTGGACCAAATATTATAACCACAAAGCCATGCACTTTCACATGATAAGGTTAATATGGGTATAACTACAGTTTATAAACCTTTCTGTGAAAACAAAACAAATGAATGGGTAAAGTGTTCTGTTGTTCTCTTTGTATGCAGAAAACTATAAAAAATATATATGAAACTCAAAACAAAACTTAACCCAAATGACCTGTCTAATTTGCATAATGTATATTTTAAAGTACACCAACAAGAAGCAGTCTTAGGCCATCTTAATATCATCATTGTTTTTGGATCTGTTTTTCCACGATTGCATGGGTTGGATGGGTCCTTCTCTGCACAGCATCTCTCCAATCCGTGTGTTCCTTTGTCACCTCTTCTATGAGTCTGTGATTGGAGGTCAGCTGTCACCACCTCTAGCCCAGGTCTTTCTTAGTAATAATTGTTTCAAGACTAGCAATTTTTTGGGGGTGGGAGGGGGAGTCGATTAAATCGAGCTCCAGTATGTTACTGGCACTTTATTTTATTGACCCTGTAAAGATGAAAGGCAAAGCTAACGTCAGCGAGATTTGAACTCAGAACGTAAAGGGCCATGACTCTCTGCCGCAACACAGAGTGCCTGACACTCTACTGTTACTGCCGATAATAATAATTGTTTCTACTTTTGGTACAAGGCCAGCAATTATGTCAGTGCATTACTGGTACTTTATTTCATCAAATCCAGAAGGATGAAAGGCTAAGTTGACTCGGCGGTATTTCAACTCAGAACCTAACAAATGCCATTAGGCATTTTGCCTCACGCTTAAACTCTTCCAATCCAACACTTTTGACATCGTCATCAACAACAATAATAATAATAATAATAATGCCTGATTGTGGATGTGGCCTGCCCATTCGACACGAGAGTGCAAGAGAAGGAGAGGGAGAAAATTAACCGATACCAGGACTTAAAGTGGGAGGTAAAAAGGATTTGGAACTGCCATGAAGTCAAAGTGATCCCGATTGTCATAGGCGCACTGGGGACTATCTCAAAAAGTTTCCAGGGATGGTTAAAGAAAATTGGCCCCTTCACACTTTTTGGAACGCTTCAAAAGGCATGCTTGCTGGGAACAGCAAGAACCCTCCGATACGTCCTGAATATCTGAGGCTGCAGGTAGTGGCTTGATATTCATTTCAACAAACTTTCCAGTTAACTAACATCAATGACTGAGACTCAAAGAGTAATAATAATAATAATAATAAAAATAATCAGTTCATTGATAATGACACCTATACTATCTTGGTGTCTGTTTTGTGTTTATCATGAAATATATTTAGATGGGAGAGAGATAAATGATGTATTTTAAATCCCAGTCAGCTGCACCTCACTACCAGTGTACCAGGCACACATGCTCACACACACATTCACATATAAGTGCAGTCTTCTCTTATTGTTAATTTTATATATATATATATATATATATGTGTGTGTATGTGTGTCCGTGCATGTGCGTATGCATATATATATATATATACATACATACATACATACGCACATGCACACATATAATGTTTGTTTTGATAAGATAAATCTGAACTATATTATTAAGCCAAAATTGATTTCTGCATTCATTTTTATAGAATTACATTTTTTTTCTTATCTTTAATTTACAACTAAACACGGGAAAATGTTAATAGAATTTTCTGATGACTGTAATGTGATTGTTTACCCTGTTAATTTAGGCCAGTAATTCTCTTTGAAAGTTTCTCCAAAATAAAGATCTATAATGTTTTGTCCCTGTATTGTTCAAGACATTCGGAAAAACTGAGCTACTGACAACAGAATTTATGTCTTTGAAGGTCTCTCCGAAATAGCAATCTATAATGTTTAGTCCTCCAGCCTGTAGTGGTCGAGATATTTGGAGAAGCTGAGCCTCTGACAACAGAATTTGCCTTTGAAGGTCTCTCCAAAATAATGATCTATTGGTGTTAGTCTTCCAGCCTGTAGTGTTCAAGATATTTGGAGAAGCTGAGCCTCTGACAACAAAATTCATTTCTTCGTTGGTGGCTCATTTTACAGAAACATCAGGTGATTCTTGTGGGGGGTATTTGGCTATTCTACTGCCTCAGCCTCGTTATCACTAATGCCAATGCCAAAGATTTTTAGGGTTGCCACAAAAACATCTGCCATTTTTGTTTTCTTCCTTATTATTGGTTTTATATTGATATATTTCTTTTGTTTTTCATATTCATTATATAAATTATATTAACAATGAAAATAAAAGCTATAGTAGAAAACCAGACAGTAGTAGAAAACCTATCTGAATCAATGTATACACATATATAATATGTGTGTGTGTGTGTGGGTGTATGTATATATGTGTGTGTATGTATATATATGTGTGTATATATATATATATATATGTGTGTGTGTATATGTATATATATATTAGGAAGAGTTGGGATCTGACGCCTGACTGCTTGCCGTTTCATCAGCTAGTTTCAGCCTGTTGAAACAGCAAGAGCTCAGCTGTCTAGCCCCAACTCTTTCTAATATAGTCATTCTCTATTATCCCAAGTATCTAGTACTCTATTGAGTAATGGTCTAACTAGTTTAAAACTGGTTCTATCCTGGTATATATATATATATATATATATATATATATATATATATATGCGTACACACACACACACACATATATTTATAAGTTTATCCTGGGTTCAATAGGGGGTAACCACAGTAAGTAAGGTACTCAATACATAGGAGAGTATAAATATTTAATATAGAAATGGCTTTTACAGGAATAGAACTTTCATTTGGGAGAAATCATCATGAAGCCCTGATGATTTTTCCCAAATGAAACAGTTCTAGTCCTGTAGAAGCCATTTCTATATTAAATATTTATATAATATATTTATGTGTGTGTATTGTAAATCCAGCTATATCATATGTAAAGTCTATGTGTTCATTCTACAACTTACTATTATTCTACACGGACAGGTAACAAAGAGGGCCTGCCTCATACGGGGTTGGCAGACAATTGGTCCTCGCCAATGCTGTTGGTTGTGTCCAACCGACAGGCTGCCTGCCATTGCTTTAACAGCATCTCATGAAAACAACACCTCTCTAGATTTAGACTCAGCAGATGGAATGGTAAGATGAAAGTGCACATTTAAATAAAATAAACGTTCAAACTAGAATCCTACCTTACAAACTACAATCCTACCTTACAATCCTACCAAAATATTTTGTTAAAAGCAATAAAAAATAATAATCTTTTCACATTAAGTAAAGCCAGTAATATTTGGTTTTGGTAGATTCCCTGTAGCATCAAAAATTCCACATAGTTCTAAAGCTATTCCATTGTAAATCCAAACCATTTACCATTAGAACCATCGTAGTAAAGAATTCTAGCAATTTCGTTGTTATTTGATAATGATATTTTCAATGGTGTTTTAAATGTCACATTTTTAACTCTGCTGCTAGTGAGAGTAGTCTTTGTGGTGGTAGTGGTAGTAGTAGTAATAGTAGTCTCACATTTGAAACTCTCTCTTTCTCTCTCTCTATCTATCTCTCTCTCTACACACACATATACATACAACTGCTTTAGTAAGAATCTTGAGAAACTGGGCTTTACAGAACCTGAAAGGGCATGGCTAGTTAGGAAGTTGCATGTGCAGTCCATTAATGGAACTGTAAAAATATGTAAAACATTTTAGAAATTTAGCATATGATAACCTCTTATACACATATAGACATCAAACCATGAATATGGGTATGTATAACTCAAAACATACAGATCCACACATGCAATGACATCCATATCTGCACACACACACACACACAACTCACAACACACACACACATAATTACTTAGTTGATGTTGTCTAAATTCCAATTACCACTTTAGCATTTAAACCGGCCATATCCGGCCAGAATTCTCTTACCTCTTTCTGTTCAAACTGGCTGTAACTGGCTGCTCATACTGATGTTAAGGTATTGTTCTCAAAATAAATAATATCAAAATCTCATAGATTTGATATTATGTGAGGTAAAGTGTTTACCATGAAAATATAATAGTAAATATAGAGTAGTGTAAATGTTAGTGGGTTAAAGAGGCTTTGTCTCCATGCTATAAACCAGTTCTCTTCAATTGGTGAGAATTTAATACAAAAAATTAAAACCAGAGCATATATATATATATATATATATATATATATATATATATATATATATAACGGTCACTACACAATAAAAAAAAGGATATCAGTTTTCTTAATATATATATTGAATGTGTTTAAAATTTCATACACTTAACATGTATGCATACATTTTTGAAGCAGTTCCTCCACTATACAGTACTAGCCATAACTGAACCCTGAAACCCAAGATCGCGCATATATTTTAAGTGCATGAAATTTTAAATATACTAAATAAACTCTCTTGCAATAGATTGAACATTATTTTCTTTGGTCTTTTTATCTACAGATATCCTGCATACACACACACACACGCGCACACACACACACACACACACACACACACACACACACACACACACACACACACACACACACACACACACACACACACACACACACACACGAAGGCACATGGCTTAGTGGTTAGAGCATTGGGCTGACAATCGAGAGGTTGTGAGTTCAATTCTCAGACTGGGTGATGTGTTGTTTCCTTGAGCAAGACACTTTATTTCACATTGCTCCAGTTTACTCAGCTGTAGAAATGAGATGATAGGGACTGGGGTCCCTATCATTCCACTGTAAAGTGGTCGTGGAGGTGCCACAGCAAAAAAAGCACCCAGCACTCACTGTAAATGAGGTTGGTGCTAGGAAGGGCATCCAGCTGTAGAAATCAAGCCAGAATCAGTTCCCGTCCCACCCTTGCAAGCAGGGAAAAGCGGACGTAAAATGAAATGATGATGATATATATATATATATATGTGCTTAACTTACATTATTTTAAACTGAATTATGGCGGTGGATTAAGGGCAGTGGATTGGCAGTATCGGTAGAGGATCGGACGCCATGCTTTGACGCATAGTTACGGCCCTTGACATTCTGAGTTTAAATCCCGCCAAGGTTAACTTTACCTTTCATCCTTACGGGGTCGATAAAATAAAGTACCAGTAATGCACTGGGTAATTGCTGGCCTTGTGCCTAAAGTAGAAACAATTATTTTAAACTGAATTATATTTGAATTATGGTAATTTTCTTTTAGGGTAGTGGCTGGGTGTGGGTGGGGCTTGTTATTGTTTTTTGTTGTTGTTGTTTTTTCAGCTTTCTTATTCATCATCAAACATGTCTTACACTTACTATCTCCACAATTATTTCTTGTAGTTTCTGGCGTATATTATTGTCTTGTTTTATTATGAAAATACGACTACTTATACAGTGCTTCAAATGTCTGGTCCCATAGGAAATTTATTTAACATTTAAATGTATTTAATGGAGGCACATGGCTTAGTGGTTAGAGCATTGGCCTTACAATCAAAAGGTTGTGAGTTCAATTCTCAGACTGGGTGATGTGTTGTTTCCTTGAGCAAGACACTTTATTTCACATTGCTCCAGTTTACTCAGCTGTAGAAATGAGATGATAGGAACTGGGGTCCCTATCATTCCACTGCAAAGTGGTCGTGGAGGTGCCACGGCAATAAAGCACCCAGCACTCACTGTAAATGAGGTTGGTGTTAGGAAGGTCATCCAGCTGTAGAAATCAAGCCAGAATCAGTTCCCGTCCCACCCTTGCAAGCAGGGAAAAAGCGGACGTAAAATGGAATGATGATGATGATGATGATTTAAATGTATTTAATTTATATTTAAAATTTATTAATTTTTTTGTTAGTTTTTACATCTATACATCTTGAATATATATTGTAACACAAAACTAATTAATAAATGATAACCCTTGTCCAAGTATCAACCGCTCTCTGATAGGTTTGTGGTAGAGCCTGTAGTAGTGGAGACTTCTGGCATTCTTGGCCCCCGGACTACATCCCTGCTCACTGCTATCAGAGCAGGCTGTCTGTAGGTGTGAACCCCACAAGGTGGAGTAGCCCTTCCAGAACGTCTCTCACTGTCCTCTGGGGCTATGTCTTGTCCATTCTGTCAGCCAGGACCAAGATGTGAATAAGATATTAGAAAACATAATTTCTACCAGATGTAAATACGTATTTGTAAGTATATATATTTAATACACAGGACAAAGAAACCATTATTAAGCTGGAATTGTAACCAAACCATATGAATCTGTCCTGGATTTATGATGCAAACAACATTGCTTGCTTAAAATGTTTTTTATTAAATAAAACCTTACATCCATTGCGAGATTGAGGACAAATGAGGGCCTGAGTCCTAGGTGTACTTAAGCACAGGCCCAGTAAAAAAAAATTGGGGGCAGGAAGATGGTTTTCCCCTGGGCAACAGGGCCCTGTGCCCTAAGCACAATGGGAAATCCTGCACTGCTTACATCATATTTTTATTTTAGAAATGTTTGTCAAGTAATGTTATAAATAACAGCTTACTAATGAGAAAGGTAGTTCTTTTATTAAATTCCTCTAAATTTTTGGTTATTTCTGAAATTAATTGGAACACATAATCAGAGTTTTTCATTAGAAATATATGGTAATGAAAAGGCTTAAACCAAAACTATGTTAAATACATTTCCTATGGGGCCAGACGTTTGAAATACTTTGCGTATTTCCACCATTTTAAACTAATATAAAGCAAAAATAATTTCTTTCAATTATTTTTATGCTTTTATTTATCTAATATTTCGTTTAACATCTACTACCATCAGATTTAGTAAGATTTGGAAAAAAATATTATAATTTTACTTAAACTACCCAACAAACTAATATTGATTTTTTTTTATTTTTTTTGATTTTTTTTTTTTATTGTTGCTGTTGTTATATTTTTTTTACATTCCTATTGCTTGATAATATATTGATTCCTTTTAAAACTTTATTGTTCACCTGAATTTTCATAATGGTTATGTAAAGTAATAATTTTAAATTTAACTTGTTCTTTTTTGTTTCCTGTTATCTTAACTCTATAAGTATTAAATCTGTTTACTATGAAAAATATGTAATATTTGAGTGCATGATATATATATATATTTTCTTTTGAATATGACTTGCTATATTTATTTTTCAACTTTACTAAATATATTTATTGCGAATTTACCTTATCGTTGTGTAAACATTAAAAAAAATGTTGTTGCTTGCTGTTTGTTTGTCTGAAGCCATAATTCTTTAACCCAAAATACAGAGTGCGGCAAAAGTAACGCTTTTTTTTTTTTTGTTTATTAACTTTTATTGAACGAAAATAAATTACAATAGTTAAAGAAAAAGTTTTGTCTCATCAGAACAAAATAAAAAAATAAAGAGCATTACTTTTGTCGCACCTTGTATTGGCGCTGCCACAAGACCATACATATATAAATTGAAAATGGTCTTCCTCTCATTTTTTTTATTGCAGATTTTGTTTTAAATTACATCTTTTTCTATTTTTTATTTATTATTATTATTTTTTATTTAAAAAAAAATGTCTGGATTCTATTTCATCCTTTTCAGCAATAAAAAAGTTTTTGTAACGTTAAAGGAAGAAGGGGAAAAAAAAGTTATTGTATAGAATTTTAAAATTATTCAGTGAGAACACTGTCAATGAAACTTTCTACACTTAAAATCAATTTTATTGATAATAAATAATAAATAAGATATACTTTAAAGAAATATGTTAGTATCAGGAATTGAAAATATTGTGTTTTTGTTAAAACTACTCAAACATCCCACTCCATCCAACCCATTCACTATGTGATATATTTTGGATTTTAAAAAAGTAGTAATCTAATATTGGTATTATGAAAGACGGGGGTTGTGTCTTAAAATGAATGTATACAAATAATATAGATGTTTTTTTAGTATTGGATGTTCTCCTTGGAATGACATTGGTATTTATTTTCCACCTGGAATTCTGAGAGAAGAAAATAACTATTGTAAATTATGAAGGTACAAGTTGACCTAGCATACAATTCCAGCTTAAGATTTTTAACTGAAAATCTATGTTAAGCCTAAACTTAAGATATCTGTCAACCTCTAAACACATAAGCTATAGCTGTTCTTATTGATGCCTATCCTAGATATGTTCTAATGACTAGAATATACATAGTGGTAAAACATTCTCAGGAAAGCTGGACAGCAAAAGGTCTTCAGAGAAGAAACCACCCCTTAAGTGAGTGTTTCGGCCCTTAACTTCTTACACTCTAAGGGGGCTGGGCCACATCCAGGTCATGACTCCTGGGTGCCCTTCTGCTGACATTTAGCCATTCAGAAATCGGAGACTTGCTGTGTAATTAAACCGTATGGAGATTTTGTTGACATGATCTAGCTGGAACTACTTTCCATTGTCTCTGCTTTCAAACTTATATTTAAACGCTTTCTTGAATTGGAAAATAACGTTGGTAATCATGGTAGCATTGAGATGTCAACATATTGTCACCAACACTACAAACTACGAGTGACTGAGAGTTACTTCCCTTAGCATGCTTTAAAATAAAAACCTGATGCCTCTCATGTTGAATGGAGGTCGTTTTTGTTCCTCCTCAACCAGATCCAGCTGCAACGCCATTCTGCTGCCTCTGATATTGTCTTTAGGGCTTTGGTCCTTGTTGTCCCAGAGACTGAAAGTTGTTTCATGAGATTGTAGGCAGATTTGCCCACAAATCCTCTGGCTCTTACTTCTATGGCGAGAACTTTGACTCAGAAGTCGGGTTCCCTCAGGCTGTTGACCAAACTGGTGTATTTTTCAGTCTTGAATACCAAGATCACCAGAAGTGATGGTTACATGATAATATGGATCTGGTTGTTATTTGGATTTACAGCAACAATATTTTATATTTCTGCTTTATCACCTACATTTCTTTCTTCATTAACCCTTGAGCCAGTAAGTTACTCTCAAAATTGTAAGCCCTTGACAATTGGCTCATCTATACTCCTTCCTCTGTTCTGCCCTGCTTTTCACTATATCCTTTCAAAATCCTGGGACCTAAAAGACTACAGAAATTCTTCTGCCAACAAAATAGCAACTGTCAAAAATTTATTTCAGATTTTCATTTTCAGTTCTCAAAGATGTCTTTGTCTGGGAAGTGACTTAATCTATTAATTGCATTGAAACTAAAATAATTACTGCATGGAAGAATCATTTTAGCCATTTTAAAAACACAAAAACTGTTGACTTTACTCCATGTGTACTATTCGCCTCTTAGTGTCAACATTTTTGCTGCTCTCTCTGTAACCTTTGTTAGTGACAGATCGCAGACAATGCAGTGGAAATTTTGACACAAGGAAATAAATGATATATAAAAAGTGAACAATTTGTTTGTGTTTTTATAAATGGCTAAAATATCTCTTCCATGCAGTAATTGATTTTCAATTCTAAATTTAGAAAAAAAAATCAATAACGAAAACAACACAAAAATAAATAAATATCAAAATAGTAAAAGTGTAGTGATATTTGTTAATAGAAATATCTTACATAACTATTTTATAATTTAAAAATTACTTTATCTGACATAGCTGCATTATGTGAAAAGTAAAGTGTATTACAAAAGCTTTTTAAACTTGTTTATTTTTACATCCAATCTCATTACAGTCACGAAAAATTTGCAGCAACTTCTGTGTGTGTGTATGCATGTGTGTGTGTGTGCGCATGTCTGTGCACATGCATTTGTGCATATGTGTGTGCGTGTGTATGTGAGTGTGTGTATTTTAAACTTTTAACATGATTTTAGAATCAAATTCAATTTTTTAAATGCTTGTTTTCAGAGTTCCTCAAATACGTTTACAGTAATCATTTCTGTTAAACTTCTTGGTTTCAAATATCTGCACACAACAGTTTAACAACTTCTTTAAATGTTACAGGAATACAGCACAGCTTTAAAGGTTAAACCCTCCCAGCGGCGATGGAACCCAGGTTTCCAGCCTGACATAGTGTGTCTTTTGGCATGGATTGACAATGAGCATCCAGGGAATGTGACTAGTATATGTATCAATTCTTCCTATGGCCTGTGAGTTAAGTTTTTTCTTATGGTTTTCAAATGACTGTATGTAAAACTATATAAATATATAAATATACATTTCAATCAGGTTTCATGTACAGTTTTGTGTCAAACAATTAACTCTTTGAGGCAGGGCTCCTGGGTCTGGCCTTGTCGTGACAAAGGGGCTTATGTGTTCCGTAAATCAGAGAGACCATTACTGCCTCAAGTTTGCTCCTGGTAGGGCCAACCTAGGCAGGCTAGTCTCCCGGGGAGATTACAGACCAACGGTAACCTGCAGCACATCAGCTGTAGCTGCAATATAACAGATACCAATCGAATTGTTTGAGGCATTCAGAAAGCACTCAATGTGATACTGTCAAAATCGGTTTTGCGTTCACCTGTCAGTCCACTTCTGAGTATTTAGCGCAAGTGCATTGAATTTGTGTTCGTCAAGTACAATTTAAAGAACTTTACAATTCAAATATAAATAATATATTCAATATGTTTGTGTATATATAAGAATATGTAATTTTATATATATATACTCATTCTCCCAGCAAAGACTATGCTGGGAGAATGAATATATTCATTTCATCATTTCATTTTACATCCGCTTTTTCCCTGCTTGCAAGGGTGGGACGGGAACTGATTCTGGCTAGATTTCTACAGCTGGATGCCCTTCCTAACACCAACCTCATTTACAGTGAGTGCTGGGTGCTTTTTTTCCGTGGTGTCTACACGTCCACTTTACAGTGAGTGCTGGGTGCTTTTTTTTGCCATGGCACCTCCACGACCACTTTGTAGTGGAATGATAGGCACCCCAGTCCCTATCATCTCATTTCTACAGCTGAGTAACCTGGAGCAATGTGAAATAAAGTGTCTTGCTCAAGGAAACAACACATCACCCGGTCTGAGAATTGATGTGTTGTTTCTTATATATACACAAACATATTGAATATATTATTTATATTTGAATTGTAAAGTTCTTTAAAATGTACTTGACGAACACAAATTCAATGCACTTGAAGTGAACTGACAGGTGGATGCAAAACCGATTTCGACAGTATCAGTAGAGCCTCGGACAACATGCTTTGTGGCATTGACTTACAGCTCCTTACTTTCTGAGTTCAAATCCCGCTTAGGTTAGCTTTGCCTTTTATCCTTATGGGGTCGATAAAATAAAGTACCAGTAATGCACTGGGGTCAATTTAATCGACTTTCTACCCCCCAAAATTGCTGGCCTTGTGCCTATAGTAGAAATCATTATTAAAGGTCACATCTGAAAGAGCTGCTCATATTTAGGTCCACGAAACCACTTGGTAATGCAAAAATTAGTCAAACATTTAATAGAAAAATATTCTCAGCTTCGACAATTCCATAAAATATGTTTATTGCTTTTCTGTAATGTTTGTACACATACACGTATAAATATGTATATATATATATATATATATATATATATATATATATATATATACACACACTACATATATGTGTCTTTTTATTATTTTCAGAATGGCATTTGGCAATGAATCTGGTCTAGCTGTAGTGGACATAATCCAGAAAATTTGTTTGCTTAATATTGGGACACCTGATTTGTATGGTGAATATTATCTCTACATTACTTTATCACCAATATCATATATATATATATATATATATATATATATATAACAAAGGAGTTGTGGTAAGGAACCAAATGGACCCTAACACACCAGAGTACTCAATACTTAGGGTAGTAGAGTGGGTAATAGGAAAATGTATGACCCCGACGACAGAGATCAAGCATTTTCATATATATATATAGGAAAAGAGTTGTCCTAACTCTTTTCCTATTATCCACTTTACTACCCTAAGTATTGAGTACTCTGGTGCATTATGGTCCATCTGATATCTTACCACACCCTCTTTGTTATATATATATATATATATATATATATATATCAATGATATTAATAAATGGAAACTATATTTATAAAACCATATATATCATCATCATCATCATCATTACTTTTCTATCCTAGCATGGGTTAACTGAGTGGTCTTGTTGTGAGACAAGCTAGAGCAGATGACCATGTCTTACTCATAAAGAACTGTGCTAGGGTGACAAATAAAATTCTAATTTTATATATATATATATATATATATATAATATAAGATCAAAAGATGGTTAAAAGAGTTCCAAGTATTTTATTATGCGCATTTCAAAAACAAATATCATCATGAGATGATATCTGCGTTTTCATCAGATAAAATAGGGATACATGATATGAAGGTTAAAAAAACACTTGTGAATAGTGAAGTTTTAAATCAACATATTTAAATCAACTTCACTATTCACAAGTGTTTTTTAACCTTCATATCATGCATCCCTATTTTATCTGATGAAAACGCAGATATCATCTCATGATGATATTTGTTTTTGAAATGCGCATAATAAAATACTTGGAACTCTTTTAACCATGTTTTGATCTGATATTATTTATACTCCAGTCGGTGGATTGGCAGTATCGGTAGAGGGTCGGACGCCATGCTTTCCAGCATGGTTACGTCCCTTTACGATCTGAGTTCAAATCCCGCCGAGGTTGACTTTGCCTTTCATCCTTACGGGGTCGATAAAATAAAGTACCAGTAATGCACTGGGTAATTGCTGGCCTTGTGCCTAAAAGTAGAAACAATTATTTATACTCCAGTCCTACAAACTGTAGAGTGCTACTTATCCGATATTTGCATTGCTTTATTGTGCTACAATAAAACTCACCTCCTACATATATATATATATATATATATATACCCATGCACGCGTGGAAGATGGACGTTAAACGATGATGATGATGATGATATATCATTATCATCATCATCATCATACCTCCACTTTTCCCTGCTTGCAAGGGTGGGACGGGTCAGCATCTCTCCATTATCACGGCCCTTCGTCATATCGTCTGTGAGCTTCTGCGGTCAACTCTCACCAACTCTGCCCATGATTTTCGTGGTCTTCCTCTGCTGCATCTTCCTTCCACTGGGATGAGCATCACATGCCCATACCAACGCAGTCTTGTCTCCCACACACTACAGCTTATCCCCCTTAACTCGTCTATGTAGTGTGCAGGAGAGAAGACTGCGTTGGTATATATATATATATATATATATATATATATATATATAATACATTATAAAGAAAGAAGAAACATTAGATATAATTAATAAGTTATACCATACCCAAATTCCTTCATTACTCCATTTGGGTATGGTATATCTTATTAATTATATCTAATGTTTCTTCTTTCTTTATAATGTATTATATAGCTCTGATACTGAATCAATCTAATCCATTTGGATTATTTTGTCCCAGTTATTCATAGAGCAACAACGGTTGAGGTTGGCACCACAAATTCAGGGATATATGTGGATATATTCATGAATATGTATGTGTCCGCATGTATCTGTGTATTTCTTTATATTGTATATATATATATCTATATATAATTTGTAAATAAAAACAACTTAAATTGTCCTATTAATTCTTAATATCTGGTGTTTGTTTCTAATGAAACTATGAATTTCCACAGGATCAGCTATATATTGATATTATATTTCAGGATCAATGGATCCATACCAGCGAGCACCGCGGTCTCCCCGTGGTAAAAGGCCACAACCACTTGATGCTAATAACACAGCACAAATATTTACTGATGAATGCAAGTCTCCAACCAGTGATCAAGTAAATATTTAATTCTGTTTTTTTTGTTAATATTTCATATTCTTTTAACTTATTTTTTACTCATAAATATTTTTCAAACCTCACTGCAAGCCAAACTTTCTTATAAGTTAATTAATTAATCTTATCTTAATCCCCTTTTTTTTTTATTTTTCAAAATCTTTAACCCTTTAGCATTTAAACTGGTGATATCCAGACAGAATCCACTCACCTCTTTCTGTTCAAACCGTTTGTAACTGGCAAATCATACTGATGTTAAGGTATTGTTCTCAAAATAAATAATATCAAAATCTCATAGAATCAATATTATGTGAGATAAAGCCTTTACCATGAACATACAATAATATATATAGAGTAATGTAAATGAAAATATTGTAGGCCTACCTATGGATATCTCAGGGGGGGGGGGGGAATTAACCATGCATACTTAGGGCATCAGCGAAAGGGGGGCACCATTTCATTCAAAAATTTGCAGACTTTATATATAGCGAGAGAGGACACCATAATGTTTTAAGTGCTGAGGGCATCAAAAGAACTTTATCTAGCTCTGATCTGAGGCCATCTTATAAATATGTGAGGCATATCTATAAATATGTAGAGCTGGTACCACAGTAAAATGCACATAGTACTCACTGTAAAGGGCAGATGTTTATGCAAAATGCAACCCCGAACTTTTATTGGATGTCAAAAGATAATATATATAAATATATATACACACATATATATATATATATATATATATATACACATATAGGCAGTAGCACTAAGACAGCATTTGCGCATTATGAGGCTACCATATTTATGGTATATAAACATATAGTATGGGCTTCTATATACACCCTGAATCTATATGTATACTGCAGTACAAACCTGGTATAGATATCCAAGGGGGTTTAGCGCACTCAGTCCATGGGATGAGTTATGTATAATCAGTTACAATAGCATTACACAGATAAAGTTTTGTTGGGTTTAACACCAACTCATTCAGTCAGCTATATTGTGATGGAGTCTTATATATATATATATATATATATATATATATATATATGTTATTATGTGAGTAACTTGTGGTTACTAACAGTGACACTGGTTGAAGCACTTGATGCTGTTACGGGGGCCTCTCTAATCGGATTGTGCTCCAGGTTTAAGGTGGCTGTAGTTTGCAGGGACATATGTCAACAGTTTGGATGGGACCACCCATGTAAACTCGCATATCTAAAGAAGTATCAATTAAGAGTCGGGTTCTGATTGCCTGATCAAACCCAAGCTGATTGATATTGAAACAATTGTAATATGCAATAACATTTCATAATAAGCTGCAAATCTAACTTCTTATTGTCAGTATATATATATAAGGGTGAAGACCCGCCTTACCTAAATACATAGTAAAACCTACTACAGCCAGTAGGCATCTCTAACAAAATACACCCCGTCCCACCACCCCCACCCCATCCACACCGCCCCCTTCTATGTAAAGTTATGTTGGTGCCACACCATCCAGGCCGAAACAAATGAGATCGTGTAGGTATCACGACAAAAAAAAACACACAGTCCACGCTGTAATGTGGCCGTGTAGGCAACATGGTAAAAACCTCCCAGACCCACACTGTAAATGTGGTTGGTGTTAGGAAGGGCATCCAACTGTAGAAAACCTGCCAGACAGTCCTATGCGAGCAAGACAATCACTCTTGCCTCAAGTGGGAATACCCCCGTCCAAACCCATGCAAGCGTGGAACACGGACGTTAAACGTTGATGATGATGATGATGAATTAGCAGTCATTAGAATGTCAAATAGAATGCTTTGCAGTATTTGTTCAAATCCTGCTTTATCTTTCATCCATCTGGGGTTGATAAAATAAAGTACCAGTTAAACCCAGTTCTGGGAATAATTGTTTCTACTTTTGGCACAAGGCCAGCAATGACCCAGTGCATTACTGGTACTTTATTTTATCGACCCCGTAAGGATGAAAGGCAAAGTTAACCTCGGTGGGATTTGAACTCAGAATGGGAAGGGCTGTAACTCTATGCGTCAAAGCATGGTGTCCAACCCTCTACCGATACTGCCAATCCACCGCCCTTGGAATAATAAAAAGAAAACATACACAGACAATCCCCAGACTTACAAATATATACAGCTTACAGAAAATAGCACTGCTATGCACTGTACACATATTATGAAGAGAACTCTCAATATAATAGAAATAACAACACACACTAAA
This sequence comes from Eledone cirrhosa, assembly GCA_964016885.1. Lineage (NCBI taxonomy): Eukaryota > Metazoa > Mollusca > Cephalopoda > Octopoda > Eledonidae > Eledone > Eledone cirrhosa. Next base: position 21,046,236 of record OZ024762.1, read on the forward strand.
AATAAGACTGATAATAATAATAATAGTAATTTATCTAATCTGTAAGACTGGCTGCAGTTTGAGGGTATGTTTATACATACATATATATATATATATACACACATGTATATATACACATGTATATATACACATGTATATATACATATAGACATGTGTATGTGTGTTAACATTAATATATTGTCTATTTGAATTTTTTTGTCTTTTACATTTTTATCAAATTATCTAGTGTTTTATATATATATATATATATATATATATATATATATATAACAATATTGTAGAGAAATGTTTTCATGATCAAAGTAATTTGCTCATTTCACAGAATTCTTTCACAATTGTTAATTGATCTTTCATTCTCTCTCTCTCTCCACCCTTTCTCTCTCTCTCTCTCTTCATCATCTCTCTCTCTTAACACCCCCTCTCTCTCTCTCTTCATACTTCTTTCCCTCCCACTGTCTTTCCCACACTCATCTTTAAAATGATAAATCATCAAATTTATTGATCTGACATGGTTTTCTTGAAGTATTTTCATTTTTAATATTTTAATTTACTCAGTGGTCAAATTTAATTTGATGTATTATAGCAATTAGATAAATATAGACTTAAAATTTATGAGTTGACAAATGAAGAAATCAATTTATATAGATAATATGCTCATAATACATGACTGATATTGCCAGTTGCTCTTTCAGTGTGGCAATTTAAAATAATTCTATAAGGTATTATTTACACTAGCTGTAGAACCGCCCCTCCGGCCATTTTTATGCTAGCATATGTAGTGTGCATATTGATATTATATGCAAATATATATGCATATAGATATGATACATAAATTGAAAAGTAAATATGCACATAAATTGAATAAAGTCTGTATTACACTTTCGTCTGTAATCAGTAAAGTAATCCATGATACATTTAAAAAAAACGATAATGTTATGATATGAACACTAACGGAAGTTGACATTTGAAAGTTTTAAAAGAAGTGAATCTTGAAATAAGCCATACATTTTATATAAGATTATTTATGTTTAATCAATAGCTAAGAAATCTAGTAGATAAATTACATAATATTCATTCATGATTTATTCAAAGTAATCAAACTTATTTTAATAATGTGATGTAAAATAATAAACTAGACACATCGTGCTGTTCTCCAGTCAATGACTTTACGGTCTGAGTTCAAATCCCGCTGAGGTTAACTTTACAGGGTCGATAAAATAAACTACCAATAATGCACTTGGGTAATTGCTGGCCTTGTGCCAAAAGTAGAAACAATTATATATAATATTGTCTGAAGTGTTAAGAAAATTCCTTCAGTTGTGTCAATGGTAGAACAACCTCCTTAGTGTTGGTGCCACTGTAAAATGCACACAGTTCACTCTTAAGTGGTTAGCATTAAGAAGGGAATCACGCTATAGAAACCATAGAAACCGTGTCAAGCAAAGAGTTGAAAGGACTCCTCATTTGTGTCAAGGACATAACATGGCTAGCACTAGTGCCATGATAATATACACCCAGTTGTAGAAACTATGGGAAGCAAAGAGCTGAAGGGACACTTCATTTGTGTCAAAGACATGACACTAGTGCTATGATAATATATACCCAGACCGCATTTTTTTACCAGTTGGGGTGGAAATCATCAAATCGGATTAAGAACACAATGTTTCCATTGGTCTTTCCATTGCTAATACTATCTACTGGTCACAATTCCTGGCAGAAGCAATGTCAAGTAAAGTGTCTTGCTCAAGGATATCACATCGATTGGTTCAGTAAGCAAAATCACAACCTTACGATTGCAAATCCAATTTGTTAACCACTAGGCCATGTGCCTTCACATGGCTGAGTGGTAAATAATTGATTTCTTAATTTCGGCACAAGGCTAGCAATTTGAGGGGAAAGTAAAATTGATTATATTGACCCCAGTACTAGAGTAAAGATTTTAATTTTTAATAAGAGGCAGTTTTATACTTTTCAAGAATGTCTTGTTAATGTGGTTTCATGTGTACTAGACATGAAGAGTTATCAGGGATATATCACTAAAAGTAAATTTAAATCAGATTTATTATAAAATTCAGAACATTGAAACTTCAAGAAAATCTTTGTCTTTCTTCATTAAGGTTTATTTTATTTTTTTTTTTTTTTTACATTATTTGAGACAAATATTTACCTTTAAAAAATCTTTTAAAGATCAATTAATTAATATTTGAAAGAATTCTAATTATCAATTTAAATGTTTGTCTCGTTTTATTTTTCATTTGTGTGTTTCATTATTACATCAGTAATTTAACCAATATATCAGACATATCTAATTCATTATATTTATAAATAAATATATGTTGTTTTTTTTTAGTATATATATACACATATAAATATTTTTTTTAATATCCTGATTTACAATAAAATATTGATTTAGCATTGTTATCAGTTTGAATATAAAATGACAATTAGATATTAAATTTAATTTTCTATTCACTGTTAAATTATTTTGCCCTGGATAAATATTTCCCCGAGTTCTAATTAGTCTATAATATTGCAACTGTTAATTAATATATTTGGCATTGGGGAAATGTTAACAATATCAACCATAAAAATGTTTAATTTCAATATCAATTTCTTCATCTCACTGTTTACTATTCTGTACTACTTGTAACATCTCAAATATTATTCTCTTCTTCAAATACTCATAATTTTCATTGTTCTTTTGGGCTACATCACCCAATCTTTGTTTTCTATTAAAAATGTTTAAAAAATGACTTGACTCTTTCCAACTAAATTACTTTATTTTGAAATTCCACTGGTCCTTTCTTTGGATTTTACCATTGGACACACACACACACTCTCTCTCTCTCTCTGACTATCTCTGACTATCTCTCCCTCTCTCTCTCTGACTATCTTTCTCTGACTATCTCTCTTCCTGACTTTCTCTCTCTCTTCATCCTATCTCTCTGGCTCTATTTCTCTTGCTCTCTCTAACCTCTTTCTCTTTGTCTCCCATTTTCTCCTCTCTTTGACTCTCTCTCTCTCCCTTCACTCTCTTTGTCTCTCTTTCTCTTCCATCTTCTCTCAACCTCTCTCTTCACCTTCTTACACTCCATCTCTCTTTTTCTGCCAACTCTCTCTTTCTCTGCCCACTCTCTCTCTCCCTTTCTCTCAGTAACAATAAACTACATATATAGTCCCATAGAACAATGAAAGTCATAGACCCACCAAGTATATATATTCTATTGTCAATTTTAACGAAGATTTAAGATAGTTCTGAGATAATACTGTGAACAGTTTCTACAGATAATTCAAATTGAGTTTTAAATTTGATAAAAATTTAGAAATAAAAAAAATTATTTCTAGAAAACATATTTTTAAAAAAATGCGTCATTAACAAAAAAATTTCATATTAATTTGAATAGAGTATTTAAAACCCTTTCATGACCATAAAATATTGTTTTAGGAAATATATATTTTGAAAAAAAGCATCATTAACAAAAACATTTTATATTAATTTGAATAAATTTTTTAAAAACCCTTTCATGGCCATATTCTAAAAGAAAGATACAGTTCTAGACTCCAGTTAATCTGAATGATAATCAATAATTTGAAAGGAATTAATAAAATATTTAATTTTTATATTAATTATTGTATTAAGTTATAATTTAATAAAAAGTTTTTTCGCATAAATTTGATAGAATATTTTTAAAACATGATTTTGTACCATAAAACAATGTGGTTTCTTGCAGGTTGGTTTCACAAGGGTTAACGACATTTGCTTCGCTTCTAAGAAGGAAATGCCTTTATCATTATTTTTTTCTTTTAGAAAAAATGATATTTAAAAAATAGATATAAATATTGAATAATATTCTAGTTTAGATTTTATTTCTGTCACTAAAAACTAAATAATTATCTCAACTAATGTATATTTTTGTTTTAATTATTTTAAAGTTTTATAGAAGGCAATAAAAACAAAACAAAAGAGAAAACAAATAAAAACATTTTTATTAAAATAGATTCACTGAAATTCTAAAACCGTCCATTTCATAGTTAGACATTTTAACTTTTAAAATTATGCAAAATGTCCAATACACATTCAGGGCCATCTTAAAAGCACTATAGGTTCCCAGTCAAAGCAATTCACTGGGGTCCTTACTTATACAACTACATCATAGATTAATACTGGGTCTCTATACCCAGTGGGCCCCTATGCAAAGAAATACATTGGGGCCCCTTCATGCACAATTTCAGCATACATAGATTAACATGGGGCTCATACATAAACAACCAAAGCAGACAAAAATTGGCATGGAGCCCCTTAACGGGGTGAGCTGGCTTGGCCTGGACAACTGTTCATTGTGTCCAAGCCTTAATACAGTCCTGTACATATTAGAATATGGTCTACATTAAAAAAAATACAAAAAAAAAATAACCCATGATTTCTAGAAATTCATCTTTATTTTTAACCATTTAGCATTTAAACCAGCTGTATCCAACGAGAATTCTCTCACCTCTTTCTGTTCAAACTGGCTATAACTTGCTACTCATGCTGGTGTTAAGGTATTATTCTCAAAATAAATAATGTCAAAATCTCATAGATTCGATATTATGTGAAATAATTATGTGAGATAAAGCCTTTACCATGAAAATATAATAGTAATTATAGAGTAATATAAATGCTAAAGGGTTAATGTGGTGAGCTAGCCTGGCCTGGACAACTTTCCATTGCGTCCAAGCCTTAAAATAGCCCTGTACATATTAGAATATGGTCTACATTAAAAATAAAATAATAATAAAAAAAATAAAAAAAACCTATGATTTCTAGAAATTCATCTTTCTTTTTGAACCAGCTACAGATGTGTGCTAAATCTTTATTTTTTTTTTAGAAAATTTTCTGAACATTGTTACTTTGCTAATTTTATACTTCTTTATTGTTTTTTTTCGTTTGTTTTTTTTCTTTTGTTTTTTTTTCAATTGCCAGTGAAATCTTTGGTCAAAGCTAGTCGACATTTTGTAAATTACCTTTCTGTTCTGTGTTGAAACCATTATCATATTTTTCTTTCTTGTTCCTAGTAAACCTTTTTTGTTATGTGTTATATTGATCAAAGGTCAAATTATGTAGTGATTATTATTTACCAAAATACTTTTTTTGTTATGTTTATCAATGGCCAAATGGTTAAGAAGTTTGCTTCGCAATCATTAGGTCCTGGGTTTATTCCACTACGTGATAAATTGGGCTTGTGTCATTTACGTTAGTCTTAAGTCACCCCATGGCTTGTGAGTGAAATTAGGCAGGCAGAAACTGTTTGGAAACCCTTCAGGTGCCAAAGTAATCTCAAGGTTTTTGTGCATTATATATTTAACCCTTTAGCATTTAAACTGGCTGTATCCAGCCAAAATTCTCTCACCTCTTTCTGTTCAAACTGGCTGTAATTGGCTGCTCATACTGATGTTAAGGTATTGTTCTCAAAATAAATAATATCAAAATTTCATAGATTTGATATTATGTGAGGTAAAGCCTTTACTGTGAAAATACAATAGTAAATATAATGTGAATGCTAAAGGGTTAAGTATTAATGTACGACTGAACTGGGAATACATATCTATGGTGTGGATGCAGCATAGCCAAATGGTTAGGTTTGTTACATGATCATTAGGTCTCAAGTTCAATCTCACTACATGGCATTAGGGTCCTGTGTCATTTGCTATATATAGCCTCAGGCTGACCTATGCCTAGAAACTGCTTGGAAGCCTGTCTGATGGACTGTACCTCTATCAGTAATTCACAGGGCCCACACAGTTCCTTGTGAGTGGAACTGGGTAGCTAGAAACTGCTTGGAAGCCTGTCTGATGGACTGTATCTGTACCAGTAATTCACAGGGCCCACACACACACACACACACACACAGTTCAGTGTCATGCTGAATCTCATTGGAAATTACCCTTATGGGGTACACGTGTCTGTGGAATGCTCTGCCACAAACACATTAATTTCCTGAACTGGCTGTTCCATTGATGAAACAACTGAAACTGAAATGCTCATCGTTGAAACTGACTGAGATCCAGTTCAATTTAAAGAAATAGATTTTAAAAAGGGAGAAAAAAGGAAAAAAATATATTTACTTCTATCTCATTTTCAAACAAAAACAAAATAAGATAAACAAAACAAACATAAGATAAACAAAACAAATTTAATCAGAATTATTGTTGTGTGTATGTAACTGTGTATAGCAGATATGAACAGTGGGTTTATATTTATAATGAAACCCATTAGAGGTTGTGAGAAATCAAGTGAAAAATTAATTTGACACACAAAATTACTGTGACACACACACACATGCAGACACACATACACACACACTATAGGTTTTGAATTCTTCACAAAGACCAAATATCTGAATGATTCTATTAAGGGAAGTTAATTTAACCTGCTGGCAGCATAAGGTTCATTTTTTAATGATTTTTTTTTACCCCCTGGCCAATGGTAATGCAACACGTGCCAATGAAAGCATTTACTTTTTCTGTTTAAACACATACACACTGAGTCTATATATATATGTATATATATATATATGTATATATATATATATGTATATATATATATATATGTATATATATATATGTATATGTATATATACATATACATTGTATACATATTGTATATATATATATGTATATATGTATATATATATATGTATATATATATATGTATATATGTATATATATATATGTATATATATATATATATGTATATATATATATATATGTATATATATATATATATATATATACATATACATTGTATACATATTGTATATATATATATATATATATATATATATATATATATATATATATTGGGCCGTCAAGTATGAAATTTGTAGAAATTTGTTTTCTTCTACAAATTTCATACTTGACAATCCAATATATATTGTATACATATATATATATATATATATATATATATATATATATATATATATATATATATATATATGAAGATATACTATTATACTCATGTCTAAGTCACAACTATTTCAAAGTAAATAAGATGTGAAAAACATGTGATACATTGATAGTGTCATATATAAAATGGAGAATGGAGGTTTAGATTATCTACAAGAGTGAATTATACATGAGTATATGTGGTGCATAATATATATATATATATATATATATATATATATATATAGTTATAGATAGATATATATAGTTATAGATAGATATAGATTTAAAAGAGTCGAAGTCAGTGTTGCAGCATATGTACACATTTTATTTGCATATTACAATTGTTTCAGTATCGATCAGCTCAAGGTACAATGAGTTGATATCGATACATAACAATTGTAATATGCAAATAAAGTTTGTACATATGCTGCAACACTGACTTTGACTCCTTTAAATCTATTTACACTCTACACTCTACAACCGTAACACTGGAATACAACCCAGATGAAACGGACCTCATAATAGCATTGAGTACTTTAAACAGCGCGCGCCTATTTAACATATATATATATAGAACAGAGAGGGTGTGGCAAGATACCAGGTGGACCATAATGCACCAGAGTACTCAATACTTGGGGTAGTAGAGTGGGTAATATGAAAAGATTCAGGACCCCGATGGCTGAGCTCCGGCTGTTTTGACAGCTATATATATATATATTTATACACACACATATATATTTATATATATATATGTATGTATATATATATTCACATATATATATATTCTGATAGTTTTAATATAATTCTTAAATATATTAAGAGTTCTTTTAATCTAAAATATTTTACCAAACTTCAAAATACATTTCTTCCCTAATTATTATCTCCTGTTTTATAAAAACACATTAAATGATGATAAAAAATCTTAGGTTTATATAACCTCCAGCCGTGAGAATAGATAGTATTTTTATGATACCAATTTCCATTTTGGTAAAAAAAACTAATGTCTGTATTCCAAATAGAAAAGCCAAAATGTACATTTAGCAAAGTATCCAAATACTTAAGCGTATTCAATTAATGGATCCCATTAGATATTAAAGTATTCAATTCCTCTTTCTCTTTGAATATATTAGCATTTTATAACCTGGATATCATAGCGATATTACATCAATTATAATATTAAATGGTATATAACATAGATTATAATATAATATTGATATTACAGTAGCCTTTGCTCTAATCAAATAAATTCCCAAGTTTAAAACAAGAAGACCTGTCTGTAGAAACATTCATACCATTATCTTATATATAAAAAAAAATTTATATGCATATATATATATTAACAAAAACTTTCATCTAACGGTTGAGAACTGTTTTAGAAAAATTATATTGTTTAAAAATATACATTTATACTTTAAATCTCTTTTTACAATTTAATATACTTTCTTTTTAATTTTGTTTAAATTTTTCAAAAATTTCTTTATATTTTCATATTTCAATTTTATCATTCATCACTTAAACAATAATCTAAACAGGTATTGCGATCATAATAGTATATATATATATATATATATCTATATATATATATATATATATATATGTTATATATATATATACCAATTATAAATTGTTTATTTTTCAGTTTAATTTATGTATCTTTCAAATGAATATCATCTACTCAATTCTAGTTTTGTTCTGTAATGTTATTCTAAGAATTCTGATTTTACAGTATCTCCCAAAATATGATTCTAACCATAAATATACAATGGGTAAAATATATTCTGCAATATGTCTAAACTACAATTCTCTCAAATTAAATCAAAGAATTCAAAATCGGAAAACCAAACAACATATTGCTCAAAGGATTTATAATTTTAACACTTGGAACACGTTTATCAAATAAAAATATATATATATCATCTCTCTACAACTAAAACAAAATCTTCCACTTTCTGTGGATATGTCCTTTAGTTATTATATATCTTAGCCATTTAATGATAACATTATTTGATTGACTATTTGAAAATTATTTCCAAGAATATTTCTCGTCCCTCATTAAATGCAGTCAAAATTGATGTAATTATCTAGCCCTCGGCAGTTTATTGGTTATCGGCCTCATGCTGAAAGCAGGTTTCTAAGGATTGCTCAATATAAAAGATTAGAAGCAATTCTTTAATGGCAGTTTGGATTGTATAGTTGGCGTTACTACTCAGAATATTACTTACATCCCCCCAGCTTCAAGATAAA
>OZ024762.1:21060409-21070409 GCA_964016885.1 Eledone cirrhosa
ATATATATGTATGTATGTACATTTATGTTAATATGTGTGTGTATGTGAACATATATATATATATACACACACACACATATATACACATACATACATATATATACATATATATATATACGCGTATACGTATCTATATATATATATATATATATACATATTTTGTATGTATATATATATATATATATGTATACATATATATAGATATATGTATACATATATATAGATATATGTATACATATATATATAGATATATGTATACATATATATATATATATATGTATACATATATATATATATATATATATATGTATATATATATGTATATATATGTATATATATATATGTATATATATATATATGTATATATATTATATATGTGTATACATATATATATGTATATATGCATATATATATGTATATATGCATATATATATATATATATGTGTATACATATATATATACATATATATATATGCATATATATATGTGTATACATATATAAATGCATATATATATATATATATATATATATATGTGTGTATACATATATATATGCATATATATATATATATATGTGTGTATACATATATATATATGCATATATATATATATATATGTGTGTATACATATATATATGCATATATATATATATATATATATGTGTATACATATATATATGCATATATATATATATGTATATATGCATATACATATATATATATATATATATATATATATATATATATATATATATATAAATTTCACTGATTCACACTTTTAAATACCTTTGTTTATCTTTATTTTGTTTGTGTTCATACATTTTTCTCTACAATGCATAAAAAATTTGACAATTATCTCAAAATTAGAAAAATAAGAATTACAATGTTTTTTAGTGAACTGGAATATAAAAAAAATAAGATTCTGTGAACAACTAAAAACTTAAGATATCACCAAAAAAAACAACCCCAATTCCTCTCCACTCGAAAACAAAAAAAAAACAAAATAATAATCTAGATCATATAGAAACTATCAACAACTTTTTAGAAATATAGAGAACTGATATTAATAATATAGATTGATATATCCTTCATATATTGGTGAAACTTTGATTGGTTTTACTTTGTGCAATTTCAATCAGCTTCAAGTATTTTATAGGAAAACAATATTGATAAACAATTAATCACAGATCAATATCTATGAAAATCTATATAAATGTTTCTGGCAGTTTACTATATTGTCAAAATTTCAGTTCAATATTTATTGGAGTATTGATTAATTAGTGACATTCATTAGATTATAAATGATATAAGGCTCTAATTTCTGGATGGCTTCAGTTCTTTTGTGACTCTAAACATTTAAAAGATTATTGTTGATCCCCACCATCTACTATATAAATCTAAGCAGTTAACAAATTTAAACTAAAATATGGCACTAATTTAGTATTTAAATAGATACTTTAGTATTTTAATTTATACTTCTCTAAAATAGTACTTTAGTACTTAAAGTAGTACTTTATATTTAACGTTACTATATAAACTGTACTTTACTATATATATTGATTAGTATTTTACTATTCAAATTAGTACTTTAGTATTCAAATTAGTATTTTAATATTTAAATCAGTACTTTACTGTCTAAATTAGTACTTTGCTATTCATATTAGTACTTTACTATTCAAATTGGTACTTTAGTATTTAAATCAGTACTTTAATATTTAAATCAGTACTTTACTATTCAAATTAGTACTTTAGTATTTAACTCAGTACTTTAGTATTTAAATTAGTACTTTAGCATTTCAACCAGTACTTTAGTATTTCAACCAGTACTTTAGTATTTAAATTAGTACTTTAATATTTCAACCAATACTTTAGTATTTAAATTAGTACTTTAGTATTTCAACCAGTACTTTAGTATTTAAATTAGTACTTTAATATTTCAACCAATACTTTAGTATTTAAATTAGTACTTTAATATTTCAACCAATACTTTAGTATTTAAATTAGTACTTTAGTATTTCAACCAGTACTTTAGTATTTAAATTAGTACTTTAGTATTTCAACCATTACTTGAGTATTTAAATTAGTACTTTAGTATTTAAATTAGTACTTTAGCATTTCAACCAGTACTTTAGTATTTCAACCAGTACTTTAGTATTTAAATTAGTACTTTAGTATTTAAATTAGTACTTTAGTATTTCAACCATTACTTGAGTATTTAAATTAGTACTTTAGTATTTCAACCAGTACTTTAGTATTTAAATTAGTACTTTAATATTTCAACCAATACTTTAGTATTTAAAATAGTACTTTAGTATTTCAACCAATACTTTAGTATTTAAATTAGTACTTTAGTATTTCAACCAATACTTTAGTATTTAAATTAGTACTTTAGTATTTCAACCATTACTTTAGTATTTAAATTAGTACTTTAGTACTTAAACCAGTACTATTACCAAGGAATTATACTGAGATGTTATGTTACTAGTTCGTGACATCTTTCTAATTTTCTACTTATAATCTTCACATGAAATATAGTCGTTTTCTTATTTTTCAATTTTTAGATAATTTTCCAATTTATGCATTTGTTATGTTTTTTTTTAAATCCTTTTTCATCTTAATTTTCTTTTTTCCTAATTTGCATTTTAGTTTTGTACACTACTCCCTTATTTTCCAGTCCCTCCTCCCCTTGGCAAGTGTTCCACGGCCTGTGAGTAGTGGCTCTACTCCATGTGGTGAGGAGGAGGGGGAGGAGGAAGAACAGCAGTTGGTGCACCACCTCCCCCACACACAAACACCTCAAGTGGCCATAGAACCAACTCCTCCAATAACCACGAAAAACTGCTTGTCGAGTGAGTCGATTTGCGAGAAGGCTGACAGCACAAAAGACAACAACGAGACTTGGACAATAATCGAGGTAGAAACGGAACAGTGTGAATCGCAGCCTGAAGAATCGGTTGCCTTTCACGTAATGCCACCAGTGAAAACAATGCCACATCGAACAAAATCAAACAAACTGCCTAAACCAAGTGAGGCTGTGACTCCAATAAAACGCTCCCCATCAGAATCTAATATTAGAAAAAGGAACTCTCCAAAAGAAGATGATTCTGTATTTTGTAGTAGTTCATCTAGTCGAAACCTTCATGAGAATCGCAATTGTATATCAAGGGAAGCTTACTCAGATGTAAATTTAACTCAGTCTGTTACTGACACGAATACCACTAGTCCTGGCACCAATTGCAAAGACTCAGAACCTTCGATACTACGAAAAATGAGCTCCAGTCTAAAAGCCTTATCAATTAAAGTAAAAGGCAGCTTGCTTGATGTGGGTCATGATCCTCGTAAATACAAACCCCCCCGGCGTTTTGGCGACGTTGGCAAAGTTGATGTAATTGATCTCACAAAGGAAAACGAATCGTCTCACAAAAGACACATGAGCCGAAGTGAAATATTCAAGGGACTGTTTGTAGGTATGTTGTGAAATATAGTTAAACTTGAAGGTGACTACAGTTTTTATGCTTGCTAAATATATTCACCGCTTGACTTTCCTCCTTTTTTCAGGGTGAGAGCGCCACCTATTGCTTGTCATAGCAAGAATTGCGATAAGTTTAACCACTCTTCTAATCCTAGTTTACTTGTATTAATAGCACTGAAGGCCTTAGACGTGCATGCAGGTTTTATGACCTCCCCATCCCCCTCGGCAGGTGACTGTTTGCTTATAATAGCAGCTGTTGGTAGTCAGTGCATGTACCTGCTTTGTCACTAACCAAATTAATTACTTATATAGTAGTACATATACAAGCTAATTCTGTGGTTTTTCATTTTTTTTTTTTTTTTTGGTCCTCCAGTAAGTCACACATAGCAAACAACAATTGCCCTCTCATCCCATCCCAACCCTGCCTTTTTTTTTTTCATAAAGGAACAGCAACAATATTTATGGGATAACAACAAATATTGACTTCCTTTTCATCTGGCCCCAAACTTTTTAAAACTCTAAACTCCCATTTCAGGATCATATATGTGTATATATATATATATATATATATATATATATATATACACATACACACTACATACATACACAATATAATTAAATACATATACAAACGCAAACTCATACATGTATGTATATATATATATATATATATATATATACATATCCTAAAGCTGTTTCTTGCAACCACTAACCCCTCCATAAACGTCCTTTATCTTCTTCAGCTTAGCCTAAACATTTCCTGACATGGCAACTTAACAGACTGGATCACTTATAAAAATATATAAACAAATTTCTTCCTTCCGAAAGTTTGTTAAAATCCATATCCATTGTCATCTTCCCAGCCGACAGTCACCAACACCAACCATTCCAATTTTAAGATGGATTACCTAAAACGAAAATATTTTATATCTGCAAGCAGCTTCAGGTAGCATTTGGGGAAATATATATATATATACTCAAAATTATAAGAAATTATTATTTATTTATACATCTCTACAGATGTTTCAATACGGCTAGAATATCACATCCATTTGCAGAGCAGCTGGAGAATTATTAGTTAACAATTATCTCCATTATGGGTGCTTCATCCCAATTGTATCTCTTCAGGAAATATTCAGAGCAAAAATGATATAAATATATATGTGGTATTTTTAGATTTAGAAATTTAATATTCAGCTTCTGCCTATTCGTATGGTTCAATGGTGGATCAATTTGCAGAAAAGAAAATATCTTTGAAGTGAAGTGTAGTTAATTTGCTCTCGTGAGGATAGTTTCTTTCTTCTTCGTTTTCCTTTTTTTTTTATTTAAAAAAAAATATATATTCCCCTAATTAATGGTTAAATTATAAATAATTGTTTCTACTTTTGGCACAAATAATGAAAGCTTCCCAAACTTGGAAAATTAGAAGGGAGATTGTGAGAGAATGTTGCATCCAAGGGAAATAATTCTTATCCTAATAATGTCCCTTTTATGTGTTCGGCAGCAAAGGGCAGTGGGGGTGGGTTAGGGGTTGGAGGTAATGCTAAGTCAAATTATTTTCAAGAAAAATAATTAAAGATGGATAGATATGATATCTTGTTCAATTAGTTAATTAAAAAAATGAATTGTATTATTAGATTATAATGATTATATAGGTAATTAATTAGTAAATCTTTATGCTCTCTTCCTGTCACAAACATACGTGTATACAGAAGTCTGACGGGACATAGAATAAGTAGTTGGCAACTTTCTAAGAATTAAATTAAAAAGGAACCAGAATTAATTCACAACCCTAGTACATTGTGTGGGTGTGTGAATATATATGTATGACTATATATATATGTGAAGGCGCATGGCTTAGTGGTTTGAGCATTGGGCTTACAATTCTGAGGTTGTGAGTTCAATTCCCGGGGCGGGTAGTGCATTGTGTTCTTGAGCAAAACACTTTATTTCACGTTGCTCCAGTTTACTCAGCTGTAGAAATGAGTTGCAACGTCACTGGTGCTGAGTTGTATCGGCCATTGCCTTTCCCTTGGACAACAGTGGTGGTGTGTGGAGTGGAGACTGGTATACATGTGCGACTGCAGGTCTTCTAAGAAAACATCTTGCCCAAATTTGCTCCTCAGAGAAGAACTTTCTAGGTGCAAATCCCATGGTCATTTGTGACTGAAGTAAGTGTTTTCTCTTTACCCTATATACATATATGTTGGGAAGGAGTGTGTATATACTGTATGTATGTATGAGGATATATCTATATATGTGTGTGTGTGTGTGTGTGTGTGTGTGTGTGTGTGTGTGTGTGTGTGTGTGTGTGTGTAGAAATTATGCTGAAAATGATTGAGAGGATTCTTCAGCCATATCAGGAATGTGTTAGCCTCTCTCATGCTGGCATCACAATGAAATGCACCCACTACACTCTGTAAAGTGGTTGTCATTTGAAGAAAAAGAATAAATAAACAAATAAACTAGATTAACTATTTAGTCTATTAAAGGTTTATATTTTTGGGGGGGAAGGGGGGGGGGCTCTGGGTTGGAATATATTTGAAAAATTTAATTGTTAGCTGAAAACCCATAACAATTCTTTAGATTATCAGTTTTCTTCCTATGTTTGGCTAATTTGATGACAAATATTAGTGGCCTTGGTGATGGTGGTGATGGCAGCAATGACGACAGTGGAGGTATTTATGGGTTTAGCTAAAAGCAGAATTTGACAAAAGCAGGGTTTTTGCTAAATAATTAGCTTTCATTAATTGCCTTGCTTGAAACTTTTTTTTTTTCTTCTTCTTTTTTTTTTTTTTTCTCCACTTAATTTTTAGATAGAAGCTGCTTCTCCTAGTCCCAGCCCAAAACAAAAGAAACAACAACCACACCCAGAACTGAAGCGGACAAAGTCGCAGGCGGCTAGCCGCAAAATTCAGAAGGCTCAGAGCAACGCATCATTGGAGGATAATAATGGCGGAGGTGCTACTAATATTATTATTATTATTATTATTATGACTACTGCTGCTGCTACTACTACTGCTGCTGTTGTTGCCCAGTCGCAGCTGATTCCTAAATAACATGAAATCACAGTTTTCTTACAAGCAAGCACCTTTTTTTTTTTAAACGAATGCAAAATTGCTACAAATCTAGACCAGAAAATTGTGAATAGCTTCTCTGATACTTCCATTTCCCACCCATACAAGTCTGTAGGAACTAAGTTGTAGTAGCTTGCATCTGTTTACAAGTTTACTCACCAAATATAGTCAACTTTAGCCAAAGTATAGTCGACTTTACACCAGAAAAAAAAACAACAAAAATCAAAAAAAAAAACCATTCCTTTAGTACATCTCACACGTTTCTATTTTTTCTATTTTTTCCCAACCTGTTTAATTTAATTGGCGGAATAACTTTCAGAGAATTTTCTAGAATAATTTTCTTGTTTATCCTTGGAATTTTGAAAAATCAACTTTATTAATTATCAAGAAAAGATTCTAAGGCTATGAAAATTTTAAATTGGTTTAAAAAAAACAACAGATGTTTAATATCTTTATCTCATTTTTTTTTTCCATATCTTTATAACTTGAAAATTCATTGCAAGCAAAGGTTTCATTATCTAACAATCTTAGACAAATGCAAGCTGTGTTTTCTAGCCAATGTGTGCCATTGGAATGAATCTTTGTACAAATCAAAATAAATTAGTTTTGTCTATATGTTGTTCTCACAGTATTTCTTCATGATGCATTGTGTGACAGGGCTGACTCTTTGAATTACAACTTCACTTTTTGTCAGCTGATTGAATTGGTGCAATGTGAAATAAAATACATTGCTCAAGGACACAATACATTCCCAGCCATACAATGATTAGCTGAAGACCGTAAACTCTAAACAATGCAGTTACACATACATACATACATGCCAATATATTACATATATCATCATCGTTTAACATCCATCTTCCATGTTAGCATGGGTTGGACGGTTTTGTTCTACTTGAGGCGAGATTGGTTGGGAAACTCGTACAATCTTGGTGTCTCGCTCGTACAGAACTGTTTCTGGCAGGTTTTCTACGGCTGGATGCCCTTCCTAACACCAACCACATTTACAGTGCTTATACGTGGATGTTATGCTGTAACTTTGTGAGGATAAGCCGGTTCAAATGATCCGAAAACACTTCATGTCAGTAGTATATCCCAGCTAAAGGTTGGTGATTAGGAATGACGGAGTATTCTTTTAATAATTAGTTAAGATAACATTACAAGCAATTATGGTGAAGTAACCATGTCCTAACTACTTTTAATTCATAAATATATACACACACTCACTGCATTTAAATATTCAAATAGGAAATACTGTTTTTTCTAGATACATTTAAAAATTGGATTTGCCTTATAAAAGTTGCACATTGAATAGGTCCAGTTTATTTATAACTAATTCAAATATATTAATATACATTCTACTTTAAATACAGTTCTGAGGGTTAACTCTAATAAAACATTTTTTAACCTTAATAGATTTTTATATTTTATATTCTAAGCAAGAATATATTTTGTATTTCAAAATTCTCTGGGGATTTTTCTGCCAATTATTTATTCAAAATACCCCACACAAAGGTAAATATATTTTTTTAAACAGTTTCACCATCAGAAGAACATAGCTAGTGTTATCATTTCATGAAGGGATTTAGTAAAGAAAATTAATAGAATAAAAAAAAATAGAATATTGTTTAAATTTCTCATCAATAATACCTATTATCTTGGAATGTAACTGAGTGGTGTTAGAGGCATATTGGAGGAGTAGGACAAACGTCAGACACAATGTCTTGTAGTGTTCGATCTGGTTCCTTAAGCTCTGAGGTCAATTTTGTCTTTCATTCTCTGAGGTTGATAAAATAAAGTACCAGTCAAGTAATGGGTTGATTTAATTTACTTTCCCCATCTCCGTTTTAATTGCTGGCCTTGCACCTAAACTAGAAATCATTATAAACAGTGGTAGGGTAGTGGATTGGTAGTATCGGTAGAACGTCAGACACCATGCTTTACGGCGCTTTACGTTCTGAGTTCAAATTCCACAGCGGTCAGCATTATATTTCATCCTTGGGCTGTTTCAGTCTGATATGCCTAGCAATATTGCTCAAAAACTAAAGCCTCATTAAATCTCAACTATATATATAACTGAATATTTAGTATCGGGGAAAGTTTAATCATATTATCCAGCTGTGACAATACTTACTCTAATGCAACTTATATATATATATATATATATAAATGGAAGTTGCACTGTTTAAGGTATGTCAAATTTATTTATAAAACGGTTTATATATTGTATTTTGTCTGAGGAAGGCATACCATATTTTTAATATGATATCCCTGAAATATATATAATGAAATAAATATGGTTTTATAAATATAGTTTCCATTTGTTTAATATCGTGTATATATATATATATATATATATATATATATATAAATGAAAAGTATAGAAAGTATTGTAGCAAGAAGCCAACAGTATTCCATAATATATAAGTGACTATAGCATCAAAATGGAAAAATAGTTAACATAAGATGTGGGAAAAATAATTCAAACTCAATTCAAAAAGAATCAGGATATAGATTTATCCAACAGAATTTAGTGAAATCCAGGGAAAAATCAATAGAGCCTTAACTCATGATAAAATAAAGTTTAAAATACTCATCTTTCAATTTGGGACAACTACAAATGCTCTGTATAGTCTTGAAAAAGACTATTTCACGTAAACTTTCAGTGGAGATGGTCACGGTTGGAATACGATCCTCAGCATATATATATATATATATATATAAATGTACATATAGTATCTATGATAATATACTCTGTTTATTTAAAAACATTTTGAGGACCATTCGCTATGAATTTTAAAGTAGTGACTAACATCATTTACCTAGTCTTGGCAAAAGCAAAGGGGAGTAATCGACATTCACCATTTCTCACTTGTAAGTGGTTGTCAAGACTACATACCCCTTCACTTCTGCCGAGAGTTGTAGACGCTGGATTCTTATAGAATTCCAGTTATGTTTATAGCTGTTTAAACTCGTTAACATATAGAGCGGTTGCTGGCCCAGCAAAAATTAGAAATTAGTATAGGTGCTCTGAAATAGCGATGAATATATACACACCTTCCATCATAATTTCCCGTATATATATATATATATATATAAATATATATATACACACACACCTTCCATCATAATTAGTTTCACATATATATATGAAAATTAAATTAGAAGATGTCACCGTAACTCTGACTAAATAAAATAGTCTAATAATAAAGAGGTGTATAAACCCACTGAATAGAGAAAGATGGACAGGGCTTGACATCAAAAGGGTTAATCTTTTTCTCTCACTCCTGCCCCCACTACCTCCATATATAACATTATTTCAAATAAAGCTTATAAAAATCTTTATTTTTATATTTTTATCATTAACAATCTAGTTTTCTCAGCCAAATCTCTTCATCGGAATGACTATATCTACTCTTGTTTATGATGATTATTATCTATTTAGCTTTGTG
>OZ024762.1:21077909-21082909 GCA_964016885.1 Eledone cirrhosa
CCCAAAGTTGCCTCTGAAGCTATGGAACAAAACTAGTCATTATAAAGGGTTTCTATTTGAATATGAGACCCTTTTGTTATGTTACAAATTTATTTTTAAAATGATACAAGTTTAGTAAATCCCTCCATATTCTACATTAAATAATTCAAATGCAGTGTATTTCATTAGAAATTAGTTAATGAGAGGGTTATGGAATTAACTGTTTTAGACCTAAGACTTGTTTGATACCTCTAGGTGTTGCCAACTAACTTGTAATCAGGATTTAAAGAAGTTTTTTAGTGTTGTTGAACCAAGCAGAAGATATCAACATTTAGTTGAGTTTGAGATTATAAATCCATAGATCTTCCCACTCTCACCCCTGCCTCATGAAACTAGTTTACTTCAATTACATCAGTAATACCCTTGAGAAAGTCATGAATGTCACATACTCCTCCCCTCTAAACATCTGTCCATATATTTAATTGATTAGTAATCAAGCTAAAATATTCTACAGAAATCTGTAACCACTTTTGTTTAATTCCATTCAGCTATATTACTTGTTAACCCAGCTGCTCTCTTGTTTCTGAAATCTGTTAAAATTCTTTAGTTTTGTTTTATATAACTTAGATTGTGTGGTGTTTATGTATGTATGTATGTATGTATGTATGTATGTATGTATGTATGTTGTTGTTACCAGAAGTATGGTTGAGATAAAATTGAATATTTCTGTCTTAAAAACATTGTTTATATTAAAACTTTAATCAACAAATTTCAATTGAATTATACAATGTTTACAATAATAAAAACAAGAGAGAAATTAAATAATGAAATCAAGGGGGGAAGGGGACGGAACAGCAGACTCTGCACCCCAGTCTGGGTGGTATATGGAAAGAGAGAGGTAAACACTACACCCCAGTTTGGGTGGTGTATCATATTATAATGAAGCTATAGTTTTTAACAGGTATGTCCAGCATTATTTGTACCTATTGTCTTATTTCTGGCATTGAGTTCAGTTTTTAATATTAGTTTAACTCTTCTATAGTAGTCTTTTCTAATTTTCTCTTTTATTTCAATGTGTTGCATTTTAGAGGTTTCTTCTATTCCTAGGTATTTGTATGAGTGATTGCATGAGTAATTCTCTATTTGTCAGTATCTATGTCTTGTCTAATATTCTCATTGCTTGTTAATTTGCCTCTTTTTAGAGTGATTTTGGCATATTTGTCTAATCCTATACTCATCTTTATTTTTTGCTGAAACTATGGACAGTTTTTGGAGCTTTTTAATTTATTCCTTGTAGATATTTTAAAGTCATCTATACACAGGAGATGATGTTTATTTTGTTACTTGTTTCTGTACCCAATGGTGGTTTTATTCATTAAGTTTGTTACTGAGATCAGAACAAGTTAAATATAGTGTGCGTGTGTGAGGGAGGAGGGATAATAAGTCTCCTTGGAAAATTTCTCTTTTTATGGGTACAGGGTTGGGTTTTTTAATCTTTTTTCCTCTTCATTTTTCAATATTATGTCTGTTTTCCATTGTATCAAAACATGACTGATATATTTGAGCAGTGTTGGAGTTAATTTATGTGGTTTGACTCCAGCATTCACTACTGTTACTACTACTACTGTACTGACTGGTACATGCCCATCCTCCTACATATACACACATCTTTTACTAATATCTGTCACCTGCACCAAACACCAGTTTGTTGTACTTCTTACATCAACCTCTAGTTTCAGTCCCAATCACATCTGTTTGATTTACACACATCTCTTTCATTGGAATCCATGACACATTACATTCTGGACTCTTCTGCAAATCTTTCCCCTCCTATACTTCACATCAAATCGCACTAAAATACCCGACTGCATCAATGTCTTTCTTCCACCCTTCAATAACCTCCCATTCTTGTTGTAAACCTACAGAAAAACAACACAACCTGACCCAACCCATCATATTGATTGCACCAAGCCAACTCAACACTGACTCCAAAATATGAACCATTCTCTTTCTTTGATTTTATTTCAATTATTAAAAACTAAGTCATTAGATAGCTTGTTAATTGATTATTACCAAAATATATATTATTAATTATGTTTAATTTACAGAATTGCTTATTTTAATCTTCATTCATAAAGATATTCTAAATAAAATTTCAAATGAACTTATTCAATGCTCCAACCATTTCTAAATTTCTAATTAATTTTTTTTCCTTCTCATAATTATTTGATATTCTTTAAAATATTTATATTAGATTTTGAATTTTAAGCTTTTAAATTTTTTTTAAGCATTTTAAAAATCTTATAATGATTGACTCTGATTTCAGTTTTTATTGTAATTTTTAAATTTTGTTAATTTAATTTAATAAGCATGTAAATAAATTCTTTATATTAAATCTTTAAAACAAATGGCTGAGAACACAATTTTGATTTTTGTTAAATATTTTTCTAAGAATATTTTTTACTTTTTGCTCCTTTCTTAGTTTTAATGTCAACAATGAAATTCTCTTCGGCTTGACACATACAAAAAAAAAATAATAATAATAATAATAATGCTTTCTTTATAATAATAATAATAAATAAATAAATCAAAGAAAGTTGATAATTTTGTAGCTTCATGAATTATATAACTTGGTTTGGGAATTTAGCTTGACATTATGGCTTGTCTTATGAGAAGAAATCATATAATATATAGAAATATCCTAAAAGTATTGTTGGCTTGTAGGCAATGAATGTCAGATAAAATACTGTGGCATTCATTCCAGTTATCTGTGCTCTGAGTTCAAATCCTGCTGAGGTCAACTTTATCATTCATCCTTTTGAGGTTGATGAAATTAAGTACCCATCCAGTACTGGTGTCGATCTTTTATTCCCTTCCATTTCTCTTTCTCACTTCCTCACTTTTTCCCTCTCTGGAAGAAATCTGCTGATGTTCAGAAGTCTTGGAGAGAGGGATGGACTCTGCCAAGTTCAAAGTGCCGTATGTCACAATGGCATCCTTACAACTCCACTAGGACTCACAGGGTTAATACATTTATCATTGACTTAAGATCAAAAGTTGAACCCTCGGCAGTTGCCAATATCAAACAAATCTTTACCCTATGATTGGTAACTTGCACATTTTTTTTTTCTTTCTAAACTTTTCATCTGCCATCTATAGGACATTCAAGTAAGTGATATCCTGTTTTATTAACCTGTCTTATTGTATATTAGTTAACTTATCCTATCGTTTTGTAGAAGAAACACCAGACAGTGCCCACCCTTATTGAATTCCTGTTTATTAGAATATCTTATTGTATATTAGTTGATATTTCCTACCCTTCTGTAGAAGAACCAGCAGACAATATCCACTCTCATTGGTACAACACTGAAAAAAAAACCTATTCCATCCTTTACGTTAGAATTGGTAAGTGTTACAAGTATATAGATTAAAATAATGTTAACCATTTCATTACCATATTTCTAAGGAAATACGCAGTATTTCAACTAAACAGTGAAGTTTTGGGAAGGATTTACTATGATATTGATATTTATATATACATAATTTGATTACCTCTACAGGTAATATTTATTAGAATGCTGTTGTAGTATGTATATATTTTCAAATCTGTTTTGCAAGATTTCTTATCTGAAAACGAGTGTTGAAACAGATATTGTTATACTTATTGGCAGCATGACTCTCACAAAGTAGAACAACACACACACACACATATATATATATATATACACACATACACAGAGAGAGAGAGAGAGAAAGATTGGGAGTTACCAGTTTAGACTGGTAAAACCATTGTATTCACTTACCATCGAAACAGCAAGGGCTCAGCTGTCAGGCTGTGACTCATTACAATATATATATATATATATATATATATATATATATATATACACACACACACACGTACACTACCAAGGAGAGCAGACATTAAATACAATATATATATATATATATATGCATATTTGTATGTGTGAATATGAGAACTTCAAAGCAGTAGCAATATTTAATTCATACATGATTTTCTACAGCAACTTCATACTTTATTCATCAAAGATAAATTATTGTATCGAAATGTTCGAATTGATCCATTTTATTTGTTGTTTCTCTCATAAATGTACTTAATTCTGAAGTTGTAGCAACTTTCGTAGAGGTAGGAAATACATTCTATGTATGTGTGAGTCTTTGTATGTATGTATGTGTATGTATGTATATAGAAAAAGAGAAAGAGAGAGATGATTATATATATATATATAGGAACAAGTAAGACCCCGACGGCTGAGCTCAAGCCGTTTCGACGGCTAATTCTGGACTATTCCAGAATTAGCCGTTGAGCTCAGCCGTCGGGGTCTTACTTGTTCCTATTACCCACTCTACTACCCTAAGTATTGAGTACTTTGGTGCGATATGGTCCACCTGGTTCCTTACCACATTTCCTTCATTATATATATATATATACATATATATATACATATATATATATATAGAGAGAGAGAGAATAACTAACCACAGTTAATTGATATAAATAGCTTAGAAAAGCAGGTAAATACCTCGGTAGAAGTTCGATTCTTCATACCAGCTACTGCCCACTTTTTTCCATCCATAGGGATATTTTACCCGATTTTCTAAGTCATTATTGATTAGTTATTTTCTCAGTTTGTGTTTATGTATGTATTTGTATATGTATATGTGTGTATATATATGTGTATATGTATATAAATATGTATATGTATATAAATATATACATGTATATGTATATAAATATGTGTATGTATGTATATATATACATGTATATATGTCAGTGTTGAACAAAAAGGCGACGATGGTTGCCTGAACACTGTACGGCGTAATTCGAGCTGTTTGTTTACAAACAAACCGAACATTATAATAAATGTTTGGTAAACCCATACGTACATATATATATGTGTGCATGTATGTATATATATACATACTACTGTATGTCTGTATACATATATGAATGTACGTATAGATACATTTAAGTATCAGCCGTACTAAGAGTGAGAAAT
>OZ024762.1:21090409-21110409 GCA_964016885.1 Eledone cirrhosa
TCTTGCCATTGTCGGTGGCTCATCTTGCCATTGTCGGTGGCTCATCTTGCCATTGTCGGTGGCTCATCTTGCCATTGTCGGTGGCTCATCTTGCCATTGTCGGTGGCTCATCTTGCCATTGTCGGCGGCTCATCTTGCCATTGTCGGCGGCTCATCTTGCCATTGTCGGTGGCTCATCTTGCCATTGTCAGTGACTTATCTTGCTATATTGTCAGTGGCTCATCTTGCCATTGTCGGTGGCTCATCTTGCCATTGTCGGTGGCTCATCTTGCCATTGTCGGTGGCTCATCTTGCCATTGTCGGTGGCTCATCTTGCCATTGTCGGTGGCTCATCTTGCCATTGTCGGCGGCTCATCTTGCCATTGTCGGCGGCTCATCTTGCCATTGTCGGCGGCTCATCTTGCCATTGTCGGCGGCTCATCTTGCCATTGTCGGCGGCTCATCTTGCCATTGTCGGCGGCTCATCTTGCCATTGTCGGCGGCTCATCTTGCCATTGTCGGCGGCTCATCTTGCCATTGTCGGCGGCTCATCTTGCCATTGTCGGCGGCTCATCTTGCCATTGTCGGTGGCTCATCTTGCCATTGTCGGTGGCTCACCTTGCCATTGTCGGTGGCTCACCTTGCCATTGTCGGTGGCTCATCTTGCCATTGTCGGTGGCTCATCTTGGCATTGTCGGTGGCTCATCTTGCCATTGTCGGTGGCTCATCTTGCCATTGTCGGCGGCTCATCTTGCCATTGTCGGTGGCTCACCTTGCCATTGTCGGTGGCTCACCTTGCCATTGTCGGTGGCTCACCTTGCCATTGTCGGTGGCTCATCTTGGCATTGTCGGTGGCTCATCTTGGCATTGTCAGTGGCTCATCTTGCCATTGTCGGCGGCTCATCTTGCCATTGTCAGTGACTTATCTTGCTATATTGTCAGTGGCTCATCTTGCCATTGTCGGTGGCTCATCTTGCCATTGTCGGTGGCTCACCTTGCCATTGTCGGTGGCTCACCTTGCCATTGTCGGTGGCTCATCTTGGCATTGTTGGTGGCTCATCTTGCCATTGTTGGTGGCTCATCTTGCCATTGTCGGCGGCTCATCTTGCCATTGTCGGCGGCTCATCTTGCCATTGTCAGTGGCTCATCTTGCCATTGTCGGCGGCTCATCTTGCCATTGTCGGTGGCTCATCTTGCTATATTGTCAGTGGCTTATCTTGCTATATTGTCAGTGGCTCATCTTGCCATTGTCAGTGGCTCATCTTGCCATTGTCAGTGGCTCATCTTGCTATATTGTCAGTGGCTCATCTTGCCATTGTCAGTGGCTCATCTTGCTATATTGTCAGTGGCTCATCTTAGCAATGTATCAAAGTGATGCCCGCAAGTGTGCTTGGTTATTCCATTCCAGTGCCTTAGCTTCACTATATAATAATAATTAAAATTATTGTGTACAGTGCTCAGGTGTACTGCAACTCATCAAAGGTGCATGTATAGTAAATAGAATAATGTACAAATGCCAGGAAAGTGAACAGTGTATGAGTCATGATATACACACAGACACACGCACACATGCGTGCGTGTCTATGGAGGGGGAATATCGGGTGTAGTGTTGGTGAATTTCGGGAAGCATGGAAGTTTTGAAGGGTGCAGTGTCCTAACAGCTAACAACTGATGCAAGCAGTTTGTTCCATGCTTCAGTAACTCTGAGCGTGAAAAATGTTTCTGAAAGTTATGGGAGCTGTGCTGCTTTCTGATTTTGTAAGCATGTCCACCGGTGTTAGACATATGGAATTCAAAAAGGTGCTCCAGGGCAAAGAGAGAAGCTCTTATCCTTTTTTGTTCTGGCATGTGATTGAGTGTGAAGGTCTTTTCATATTTATTGTTACTAGATTGAACCGAATTAACAAGATCCCAGACCTTGTTCACTAACTGAGTGAGGTGGAACTTGCCAGTTCGGACCAAAGAAACAATGTTTCCATTGGTCTTTCCAATTGCTAATACTATCCACTGGTCACAACTTCTGGCAGAAGTAGAAACATGAAATAAAGCATCTTGCTCAGGGTCATAATGCATCGACTGGCCCAGGAATTGAACTCATAACCTCCCGATTGTGAATCCAACTCTCTAACCACTAAGCCATGCACCTTCATCTTATTGTTACTAGATTGAAACTGAAGGGATGTGAACTTGAAATCTTTCTACATGAAATAACTCCCAAGTTTCTATATGTACATTTATATTCCTGTATAATAGACAGTGACACCTGGAAACAGTCTGGCAATATATGTACATATGGTATACGTAGTGTTAGGAAGGACATCCAGCCACAGAAACCAAGTCAAAAGAAGATGTACTAGGGACTACAGGACCTTATCACCTGACCTGTCTCGCCTCAGTACACAGCAGCCATCTAACCTATGCAAGCATGGAAAATAGATGTTAAATAGTGAAGATGACGATAGTATAGATAGAGATAAAAAAATATCAGCCATTATTAGTTCAAAATAGGGCGGTGGATTGGCAGTATTGGTAGAGGGTCAGACGCCATGCTTTGCAGCAAAGAGTTACGGCCCTTTATCGTCTGAGTTCAAATCCCGCCGAGGTTAACTTTGCCTTTCATCCTTACGGGGGTCGATAAAATAAAGTACCAGTAATACACTGGGATAATTGCTGGCCTTGTGCCAAAAGTAGAAACAATTATTGGTTCAATTTGCTTCTGGCTTTTAACGTTGTGTTCAAATCTTGCTGGAGTCAATTTTGCAGTCGATAAAATAAAATACCAGTCCTGTACTGGGGGTTCATTTAATCGACTTTCACTCCCCCACCCCACCAAAATGTCTAGCCTTATACCTAAACTAGAAATCTTTATTAGTTAAATCTATTTATTAAATGTCTATGCTAGCCACTATAGATATTTCTTATATCAGATATATACCATGTGTATATATATATATATATACACACACACACACATACTGACGTATTGTTACCAAACTAAAACTGAAGAGATATGAACTCCAAGTCTTCCTACATGAAATAACTCTGTTTATCTCTAAACTATATTACACCTTACAGATAAAAATGATGGATCCTCGTTCTCTCGGTCGAGAAGCTCCAGTATGTCCAGTCTAGAAAATGTTTCCAAAGAAGCAATCCAGTGTCTCAAGTTTTCTGATTCTTATACAAGAAAAACAGGTCTGTACTTTTTATATTTATTATTATTATTGTTGTTGAGGGTCGGACACCATGCTTTGACGCATAGTTACGGCCCTTGCCATTCTGAGTTTGAATCCCGCCGAGGTTGACTTTGCCTTTCATGCTTACGGGGTTGATAAAATAAAGTACCAGTAATACACTGGTTAATTGCTGGCCTTGTGCCTAAAGTAGGAACAATTATTATTATTGTTGTTGCTGTTGTCACTACACCTTAATTTTAATACCAAGCTATCTAAAACTGCCACTGGTTTTATGATAAAAAGTTGTTTATTTCAAAGAGTTTATATTTATGTAAAAACTTTCCATCATAATTCTATGTAAGACTATGAAACTGTTAATTTGTTAAATGTCTAACTAATACCACAGAGTGAATTCTAAGATGGTTGTAAATCTTGCCCTGACTAGACAGAACACTCATGTGTATGCATATATATATGTGCGTCTGTATCTCTCTCTCTCTCTCTAGAGAGAGAGAGTTCCATGACAAATTAGCAAACTAAGTTGGAATTAACTCTATACCAAACTCAACCTTTTGACTGAGTGCTCTACCAACTTTGGATATAACATATGCATATATTGCATATATATAATCATATCTGGGAAAAGCAAACGATAAGAAAGAATCTTTACTTACTTACTTACTTTTCCTACTGTAGTTTCATTGAGAAAATAACAATACTCCGAGTATTGCAAGAAATCTCAAATCATCAGGAGACTCTCAAAGTCAAGAAAGAAAATTCAGGACAGAAAAAATTTGTCCTTGTTGTTTGTTATCAATGATAATTTCAAAAGGAAGAAAGATCACATGATTGGTGGTCAACAGGAGGGTAGTAAGGTGGACGTTGGCAGGTAGTGCGCTGCTAGAAAAAGCAGTCCGATTCAGCCAAATATATACATACATATATATACATATATATATATATATATGCAGTCCACCACTGGGGTCGATTCTTCCTCGATAGAAAAACTCAGCTGTATTCACCTGGAGAGGGTGGGGCTCCGCCAGGTTTAAAAGTGTCCTAGACATGCCGTTTGACGGTGCCTCTACGACTCCACAAGGAGTTATGGGATCTTTATCCTTTATTTAATATATGTGTGTGTGTGTGTGTGTAAAGGGTAAACAGAAATGACAAAACAAACGGCACAGTATGTTGAAGAAATATATTAGCTTAACGCTTGAAATAGCAGGAAGAGGGTTTTAACGTTTCGGATGCTAGTCCTTCATCAGAAGAAAGAATGAGAAATTAAAAATATTGAGGGGAAGGGCAGGGCGGAATCGGAAAAAAAACACACACATCTTTAATAATAAAACCTGTTTTACCATTTTTTTCATTTCTTTTCTTTGAATTTTCAGATAGCTACACCTGCCCTTGTTTATGGGTTGGCACCAGTTTAGGATCTGTCTTAGTCATTGTACTTAATCTTCCTTCACAAGAACAAAGAAATTATCAGCCTGTGATTGTGTCTCCAAGTGGTGAGTTCTTTGTCTTTGGGTAACCATTTCAAACATCAATGTCTTAGAACGCCCTTGACTTAACTACTTAACTATTGTCTCTGAGTTTCATCTGATATTGTAAAAAAAAAAATAAATAAATAAAATGGTGGTGCCCTAGCATGCCATCAATCAGCTGAAACAGGTAAAAGAGTAAAAGCAGAATCATGGGGTTTGAGAGGGCTCTACATTTTGGATAGACATGTGACAACCTTTCTAGTGTTGGTGTCACGATATGTTGCACCCGATGCTGGTGCTACAGAAAAGAAAAATACCCAGTTCACCCTATAAGGTAGTGGTGCTGGTGCCACAACAAAAAGCACCCAGTCTCCCTTGTAAGGTGGTAGTGTTGGTGTCACAACAAAAAGCACCCAGTCCCCCTTGTAAGGTGGTAGTGTTGGTGTCACAACAAAAAGCACCCAGTCCCCCTTGTAAGGTGGTAGTGTTGGTGTCACAACAAAAAGCACCCAGTCCCCCTTGTAAGGTGGTAGTGTTGGTGTCACAACAAAAAGCACCCAGTCCCCCTTGTAAGGTGGTAGTGTTGGTGTCGCAACAAAAAGCACCCAGTCCCCCTTGTAAGGTGGTAGTGTTGGTGTCACAACAAAAAGCACCCAGTCCCCCTTGTAAGGTGGTAGTATTGGTGTCACAACAAAAAGCACCCAGTCCCCCTTGTAAGGTGATAGTGCTGGTGTCACAACAAAAAGCACCCAGTCCACCTTGTAAGGTGGTAGTGTTGGTGTCACAACAAAAAGCACCCAGTCCCCCTTGTAAGGTGGTAGTGCTGGTGTCACAACAAAAAGCACCCAGTCCCCCTTGTAAGGTGGTAGTGCTGGTGTCACAACAAAAAGCACCCAGTCCCCCTTGTAAGGTGGTAGTATTGGTGTCACAACAAAAAGCACCCAGTCCCCCTTGTAAGGTGGTAGTGTTGGTGTCACAACAAAAAGCACCCAGTCCCCCTTGTAAGGTGGTAGTGTTGGTGTCACAACAAAAAGCACCCAGTCCCCCTTGTAAGGTGGTAGTGCTGGTGTCACAACAAAAAGCACCCAGTCCACCTTGTAAGGTGATAGTGCTGGTGTCACAACAAAAAGCACCCAGTCCACCTTGTAAGGTGATAGTGCTGGTGTCACAACAAAAAGCACCCAGTCCACCTTGTAAGGTGATAGTGCTGGTGTCACAACAAAAAGCACCCAGTACACCCTGTAAGGTGGAATTGCTGGTGTCTCAACAAAATGCAGCCACTCTACCCTGTAAAGTGGTAGTGCTGGGGCCACAAAAAACACCCAAACTGTACACCCTGCAAGGTGGGTGGCATTAGGAAGGACGTCCAGCTATAGAAACCATGCCAAATATGGAACATATGAGTAGACTCAGTTCCTCTACTTCTTCCCCCTCCTCACCATCTTCATCATCATCATCATTAATATCATCATCATCATCATTATCATTATAAGGGCAGTGGATTGGCAGTATCAGTAGAGCATCGGACACCATGCTTTGCAGTCTGGAGTTATGGCCCTTTGCGTTCTGAGTTCAAATCCTGCCGAGGTTAGCTTTGCCTTTCACCCTTACGGGCTCGATAAAATAAAGTACCAGTAATGCACTGGGGCTTGATTTAATCGACTTCCTCTTTCCCAAAAAAATTACTGGCCTTGTGCCTATATAAGAAACCATTATTATTATTATTATTATTATTATTATTATTATTATTATTATTATTATTATTATATTTGCAGGTACCATATTCAGGCTAAAAGGTGCCATCCTTACCATGTCGTTCTTAGACTGCAACGGTGTCTTGGTACCAGACGCATCAGTTCAGTGGGAAGGCAAATCAAAGTTGAAAATAGAACCAAAAGATATGCAACCACCAAGTAAGTATACAATGACAGCATCTCAGAGAAATTGGTGAGAATTTCTGTTTTGAGAGGGCTCTTCATTTTGGATAGACATGTGACAACCTTTCTAGTGTTGGTGTCACGATATGTTGCACCCGATGCTGGTGCCACAGAAAAGAAAAATACCCAGTTCACCCTATAAGTCACCCTATAAATTAAATTTCTGTGAATAATAAAAAAAAAAAAAAAAGAATGATAGTCTAAATCAGTCATGGGCAACCTGCGGCCCTTAAGCTTTCTGAATGGCTCGTCTAAGTCACCTAAGTGAAATCTTTCTGATTTTTTTACCCCAAATTTTCAGTCGTAATTTATCTTTCTATCATTTTTACGATCAAGCAAAACAACGTGTACAAATTCTGAAGAAACAAATCAAAACAACCTGAGTTACTGCCCTCTTTTTTAATGTGGGTACGAATGTAAATTAGTCATCGTGACCAAATGGGGTCTTCATGGCTTTAACCCTTTAGCATTTACATTACTCTCTATTTACTATTGAATTTTCATGGTAAACACTTTATCTCACATAATATTGAATTTACGAGATTTTGATATTATTTATTTTGAGAACAATACCTTAACATAAATATGAGCAGCCAGTTTGAACAGAAAGAGGTAAGATAGTTCTGATCGGATATGGCTGGTTAAAATAAGAAAAGAAAAAATGTTGGAGGCTTTGGTGGAATGGTAGTATTCCTGCCTGGTGAACCTGAAGGTGTGGGTTTGAGTTCCACAAGTGCTAATGTCCATTTATTTTTCGTTATGGAGCCTTATATGCTTTATTTGCTCACTCTGATCGATCGTCAAGATCTCAGCCCTCATTTATCTGCCAAATTGGGTGGATCTCATCAAATTGGACCAAGGAAACAGTGTTTCCATTAATCTTTCCATTGCTGATACTATCTACCAGTTGCAACGCCTGGCAGAAGGAGCAACATGAAATAAAGTGTCTTGCTCAAGGACACATCACATCCCCCGGTCCATGAATTGAACTCACAACCTCACAATTGCGAATCCAACTCTCTAAACCACTAAACCTCCTGTCTTCACTTATGCTTTATTACTTAGACTATTTTTCTATAGTAAAAAAAATTCGATAAACGTTCGTTTTCATGGATTTCAAATTCCACTCATCATTCCTAAACACACATTGATATGGTGCTCCTCCTATATATGAATTCTTCAAAAATATTTGAGGACCCTTCAGTTTGTGTCAAAAGACATGACAACTTCTCCTCTGCACTTGATAGAATGTATGACCATATATATGTAAGCAGGATGTAGACCCCTCGGCTTATCTGTGAAGCCAGTAGCCTCACTTCAGTACTTACTTAGTCTATGTAGACCCATCCAACCCTTGCAAGGAGAGAAAGCAGACATTAAACGATGCTGATGATGAAATCGCGCCCCTCTTGTATATAAAGTCTACAAAAATATTTGAGGAATGACAAATTCAATTAATTAAAATGGTGCCTTTTTTCCTTGATGTTCTAAGTATGTGCTTATTTTGTTTAATAGTTAATGTAGCCCTCCATCAAACACACAATGGTATTAACTGTTTTATTTAATTTGTGCTATTTCAGAACCCAATGCTGGGATAAATTATAAAAAAGTGTCTCCTACGACAGTTTTAGAAGTCAGTGATCGACAATTTGCAATAATCTGTTCTGAAAAACAAGCGAGAGTATGTATCTTTTTTGTTTTACTTCTCATTCTGCATTCCTGTGTTGCTTTATCTTTCATTAATACTGTGTGTGTGTATATATATATAATGGAGGCACATGGCTTAGTGGTTAGAGCATTGGCTTTGCAATCGAAAGGTTGAGAGTTCAATTCTCAGACCGGGTGGATGTGTTGTTTCCTTGAGCAAGACACTTTATTTCACATTGCTCCAGTTTACTCAGCTGTAGAAATGAGATGATAGGGACTGGGATCCATATCATTCCATGGCAAAAAAGCACCCAGCACTCACTGTAAATGAGGTTGGTGTTAGGAAGGGCATCCAGCTGTAGAAATCAAGCCAGAATCAGTTCCCATCCCACCCTTGCAAGCAGGGAAAAGCGGATGTAAAATGAAATGATGATGATATATATATATATATATATGTATATACACATACATATATACATACATACATGTATATATACATATATGGAAGAAAGACGCAGTAGAGGAAGACCACAAAAATCATGGGTGGAGGTGGTGAGAGCTGACCCCAGATCGCTGAAGCTCACAGAGGAAATGCCGAAGGACCATGACGAATGGAGAGATGCTGTGCTGAAGAGGACGCGTCCCACCCTTGCAAGCTAGGAAAAGCGGATGTATGATGATGATGATACATATATATGTATATATATATATATATGTATATATATATATATATATATATATATATATAAATTCAGCGAGAATTGTATTTCGGCTGGTAGAAAAAGGGAAACGAAGCGCAAAATCGTAGAAATGCTGGCAAGTGCTCCAATAGTTAAGAAAACTAGAGCTAAACAATATGTTAAAACACCATACAAACTGAAAAGTGGTCAAGAAGGCATTAACCACCTAAGCCAAAAAACAAATCAAGCTAAACAGGTCAAACAAAATAAATGATAAAAACAGACCTGGACCCAATATATATATATATATCTATTCAGTCGGCAAATTGGCAGTCATTAGAACATTGAATAGAGTGCTTTGTGATATTCCTTCTAGGACTCTGCTCTCTGTTAAATTCCTGCCAAGGTCAATTTTACCTTTCAACCTTTCGAGCTCGATAAAAATGTGCCTGTTTAGTACTGGGGTTGATTCTTCCTCTGTATCTGTTTCTCACTTTCTTTCTATCACTCTTTACCCTTCTCTGGAAGAATTCTGCTATACTCAGGCCTGGAAAGGGGAGAGGCTCTGCCAGGTTTTAAAAATGGCTTTACCAATGCTGTATGTCAATGGGAAAATGGACATTATGTGGTGATGATGATGATGATGATAAGTATATCTCTCCATACTACTGATATTTCTGTCTCTCTATTTTTCAGGTTATGTCTTTACCTTCCCAGACATGTGCGTACAAGGTGAAGATCACAGACACTTCTTTTGTTGTCAAATCAGAGATTGTATCAATCAAAGGTATTTCTTATATTATACATGTTCTTCCTGATCTTCAGTGTGATGAAGCAATAACAGCAAGAGGGATGGTCATGTTTGGAATGGTTGGAAAACTAATCAATTGATTTAAAGAAAAGAAAATGGAATGATTCTTTCATTAAATAAAAAAAAAAAATAACACACACATATATATATATATATATATATATATTAAATTCAAAGGGGTATATATATATATATATATATATATATAATTAGACATAGTCACAGATACATACTCTATGTATATATATATATATATATATAGTGGTAGAACACTGGAAGGTAATATCTGTAGTGGTAGAGCACTCAGTCCATGGGACGAGTTATATATATATATATATATATATATATATATATATATGTCCCAAGGCTCTGATACCATCAACACTATACACACAGAGCTGGCATATCTAAGAACTGACTAACTGCCTGATGAGGTCATAGCCATTCAATGGCTATCATCGAAATATTTATAGCAGTAAATAAAGGATTATGAGTTCATGCAATTGACTTATGTTTCGTCACTCTATATATATATATATATATATATAGTAATAATAATAAATTTGAAGACTAAAATCCAAAGAGGGCTCGATAAGGATAAATATATATCAAATATATAAGAACCGTAGGGCAAATATTTATTTAATCTGTTATTTTAATAAATATATATATATATATATATATATAAACAGTACTGTAAAGGAAATAATGGCTTTTCCACTTTAACTCTAGTATTTACATTACTCTATATATACTATTGTATTTTCATGGTAAACACTTTATCTCACATAATTATCTCAGGTAATACGAATCTGAGATTTTGATATTATTTATTTTGAGAACAATACCTTAACCCTTTAGCATTCACATTATTTTATATAATTACTATTATATTTTCATGGTAAAGGCTTTATCTTGCATAGTTATCTCACATAATATCGAATCTATGAGATTTTGAAAGTATTTATTTTGAGAACAATACCTTAACATCAGTTTGAGCGACCAGTTACAGAGGTTGTTACATGAGGTTGTAAGTTCGATTCCTGGACTGGGCAATATATATATATATATATATATGGAGGCACATGGCTTAGTGGTTAGAGCATTGGCTTTTCAATCGAAAGGTTGTGACTTCAATTCTCAGACCGGGTGATGTGCTGTTTCCTTGAGCAAGACACTTTATTTCACATTGCTCCAGTTCACTCAGATGTAGAAATGAGATGATAGGAACTGGGGTCCGTATTATTCCACTGCAAAGGGGTCGTGGAGGTGCCACGGCAAAAAAGCACCCAGCACTCACTGTAAAGTGGACATGTAGGCGCCATGGACAAAAAGCACCTAGCACTCACTGTAAATGAGGTTGGTGTTAGGAAGGGCATCCAGCTGTAGAAATGAAGCCAGAATCAGTTCCCGTCCACCCTTGCAAGCAGGGAAAAGCGGACTTAAAATGAAATGATGATATCTATAACAACAATAATAATAATAATATTGTTATACTTTGGGAGGGTCATGCTGCCAATAAAAACACACGCACCTGTTGGTTTTCACTTCAATTTATTATAAACTTCCGACTGGTTGGTTGGTTTGATAACTGGAAGATTGTTTATATATTGTCAAAGCTCTTTCATCTCACATTCTGTGACCTCCTCAGTGACTAAGTTTTTATAATGACAATGATTTGATAATAATATGAACGGACATTTTAAAAAAAACAAAATTGTCTATTCAAACTTGAATCAACACTTAATTAGATAATAGTTAAATCAAGTTATATAAAAGAATCTTTCAATTTTAATTTTCTTAAATTTGCTTTTTAAGTTTTTTTGTGTTTGAAATGCTATGTGAATGTTTTTTTTATCCCTGATGCTGATGTCAACCAGCTACCATCCTGCTTTCAATTTTTGTTTTTACATATAACATTTTAGTTTTATTAATTAGAATTTTCGACTTTATAACAAAAACAAAAACTACTACTACCATTAATGATGATGTGAATAATGATGATGATAATAATAATAAGAAGAAGAAGAATGATAATAATGATGATAATGGTAATAATTGTTTCTACTTTAGGCACATGGCCAGCATGGTAATGGTAATAATGAGAATGATAATGATAATGATAATAATAATTGTTTCTACTTTAGGCACAAGGCCAGCAATTATCCAGTGCATTACTGGTACTTTATTTTATCGACCCCGTAAGGATGAAAGGCAGGATTTGAACTCAGATCGTAAAGGGACGTAACTATGCTGGAAAGCATGGCATCCGACCCTATAAGGTGGTAGTAGTGCTGGGGCCATGACAAAAGACATCCAGTCCACCCTATAAGGTGGAGTAGTGCTGGGGCCATGACAAAAGGCACCCAGTCCACCCTATAAGGTGGTAGTAGTGCTGGGGCCATGACAAAAGGCATCCAGTCCACCCTATAAGGTGGTAGTAGTGCCGGGGCCATGACAAAAGGTACCCAGTCCACCCTATAAGGTGGTAGTAGTGCTGGGGCCATGACAAAAGGTACCCAGTCCACCCTATAAGGTGGAGTAGTGCTGGGGCCATGACAAAAAGCACCCAGTCCACTCTACAAGGTAGTAAAGCTGAGGCCGTGATAAAAAGCACACAGTCCACCCTACAAGGTGTTTGTAGTGCTTCGGCTATGACAAAAAGCACACAGTCCATGCTGTAAAGTGGTTGGAAGTGTGGACATCCAGCCTTAGAAAACCAAACCAAACATGGAACATATGGTCACCTGACCTGTCTAGACTCATGATATGACAGCCTGTGATGGGCCTGATGACTGTTTCACTCATACATTCCATTTTGGTAGGATTACAGAGTGGACTGGGTGTACTTTATAGTTACACTAGCACTGCCACTTTACAGAGTGTACTTTATCATTATGCCAGAACTGGACTGGTTGTGCCTTATATTACACCAGCACTACCACATTACAGAGTGGACTGGGTGTACTTTATAGTTATACCAGCACTAACACATTACAGAGTGGACTGGGTGTACTTTATCATTATGCCAGAACTAACACTTTACATAGTGGACTGGGTTAGTTTTCTTGTGGCACCAGCACCACAGGGTGGACTAGGTGTACCTTATATTACACAAGAAACCAGAACTATCACTTTACAGGCTGGACTAGGTGCACCTTATAGTTCCACTAGTACTACCTCTTTACAGAGTGGACTAGGTGTACCGTATAGTTACACCAGAAACCAGAACTATCTCTTTACAGGCCGGACTAGGTGTACCTTATAGTCACACAAGAACTACCACTTTACAGAGTGGACTGGGTGTACCTTATAGTTACACAATAACTACCGCTTTATAGTTTATTAACAGTTACTAACCTCAACTTAATTCTGCTTCTTACAGATAGTGTCTGTCTTGCATGTTATATTGCAAATGGTCGCATCGTAACTTTCAGTTTACCCAGTTTAAAACCACTAATGGATGCTCCTTTCCAGCCTCTAACAGAAATAAGGTAACTTTTTTCATTCTTCTCATCATCATCACCACCATCCTTTTACCATGCTTTCATCATCATCATTTTACCATCCTTTCATCATCGTCATCCATTTACCATCATTTCATTCTTCACATCATCCTTTCATCGTCATCATTTTACCATCCTTTCATCCTCATTATCTTTCTACCATCCTATCTTCACATCATCTTCATCCTTTACCATCCTTTAATTCTTATGATTATCATCTTTTCATCATCATCATCGTCTTCCATTTACCATCTTTCATTTTTGACATCCTCCTCATCATCATCATCATCATCATCATCATCCTTGTCTCATCGATTTTTCCATTCCACTGGAAACTTCTGCCACATCTTCACTCGATCATCCTCCATGTACACCATGTGGGTTGGATGGGTCTTTTCTTGCATAGCGTCCCTCCACATGTTGCATTCCACTGGCATCTCCTCTTACATGTACATACACAAACACACATGTATACACATACATACAATTACAGACA
Source organism: Eledone cirrhosa (assembly GCA_964016885.1). NCBI lineage: Eukaryota > Metazoa > Mollusca > Cephalopoda > Octopoda > Eledonidae > Eledone > Eledone cirrhosa. Next base: position 21,104,132 of record OZ024762.1, read on the forward strand.
CACTAATACACATACAATGTTGTTGTTGCTGTTGTTGTTGTTATTGAACCTCTGTCAATTCCAAAGATCAGTGTTCCAGTTGATCAAACTACAGAACAGTCTGCTCTATGAAATTATTGTGCATCTGTACCCGTAATGTAATTCTCAGGGAGACTCAGTATGACTCAGTAAGTGATAAACCTAGACCCTATTGAATTACAGGCAAAACTCAATTTTGCCAGCTGAGTGGACTGGTCTGGTATGGTATGGTATGGTATGAACCCGTAACTCTTGGTGGAGTTATTAGGGGCCATATTAACATATAGCATTTTTAGGGCTCTTTTTAAAACCTGGTGGAGCCTATCTCCTCTACTGGCCAGAGTACAGCAGATTTCTCCCTGAAAATGATAGAGAATGAGAGAGAGGAAGTGAGAAAGAGATAAAATGGAAGAATCGGCCCCTGGAAAATCATGAAATAAATTGTCTTGCTCAGACACAATACCCCACCAGGAATTGAACTCACATCATTAAGATGATTACAGGAGAGAAAATGAAAAATAATGTCTCAATATTTCTGTGTGTTGGTGTGTGTGTATGTGTGTATATGCATGTGTATATACATGTGTATGTATGCATGCGTGTGTGTCTGCATGCACGTGTGTGTCTGCATGTGTGTTAGTGTATGCATGTGTGTGTGTGTATATATATATGTGTTGTGTAAGTGTGTATATATGTGTGTATGCATGTGTGTGTGTATATATATATGTGTTGTGTAAGTGTGTATATATGTGTGTATGCATGTGTGTGTGTGTATATATATATGTGTTGTGTAAGTGTGTATATATGTGTGTATGCATGTGTGTGTGTGTATATATATATGTGTTGTGTAAGTGTGTATATATGTGTGTATGCATGTGTGTGTGTGTGTATATATATGTGTTGTGTAAGTGTGTATATATGTGTGTATGCATGTGTGTGTGTATATATATATGTGTTGTGTAAGTGTGTATATATGTGTGTATGCATGTGTGTGTGTGTGTATATATATGTGTTGTGTAAGTGTGTATATATGTGTGTATGCATGTGTGTGTGTGTATATATATATATGTGTTGTGTAAGTGTGTATATATGTGTGTATGCATGTGTATATACATGTGTATGTATGCATGCGTGTGTGTCTGCATGTGTGTTAGTGTATGCATGTGTGTGTGTGTATATATATATATGTGTGTGTGTGTGTGTAAGTGTGTATATATGTGTGTATGCATGTGTATATATGAAATCTCAGACAGTGGGAAGTTTCATGTATGTACTTTACTTTTATCCATCCTTATATTTTCCCCCATACTACTCTGTCTTCATCTAAACTTCACATTAAACACAATTGGTTCATCTTCAATATAAAATATTTTGTTTTTCTTCTTTTTCTCACCGCTTCCCCCTCTTCTCTTATTGCAGAGTTGCACGAACTTTCTGCTTCAGCAACAATGGCCATGCTATGTATCTTTGTACACCTACAGAACTTCAGAAAGTTACATATTCTGCTGAAATGAGGTACGTCAACTTAAACTATTCTTCTTCTCCTTTGCCCACTTATTCCTGAGAGGGTCGTTGGGGCAGAGTGCTCAAGCATTACCTTCTAGCAGGTCCTATCAGAAGCAACCATCTCCAGTTGATCCAGCTGGATCCCCAATTGAGAACAGCTGAGCTTGTGAATGTTACCCAACCATATTACTCAGGGTTTTACCCACGTGGGTCTCATGCCAGTTGGTTTTGCCCATAAAATCTGCCCAGCAATTATTTCCTGAGGCATTCTGACCACATGCCCACCATAATATCAGAGTTGTGGCCTCTCAATTCGGAGAAGTAGTGGTTCTACCTGATATCCAAACAATACACTCTATCAAGTATCATTACTCCAAAGATTAATTGAAACATAGAGGCAGTGTCTTTCATTAGTAATAAGCTAACGAAAGGGTCAATGACATAGACAGTGTATTTCATTATAAATATGGTAATGGAAGGATTAACCCTTTAGCATTTACATTACTCTATATTTACTATGTCATTTTCATGGTAAAAGCTTTATCTCACCTTATTATCTCCCATAATATTAAATCTATGAGAGTATTTTAAAAGCAATACACTGCCTATGTCTTTTAAACAAAATTTTAGAGAGGTTTAATAAAATAACTAACATTTTTACATTATTAAACTGGCATTTGGAACATAACAAAACATTTTTACATAAAATTATGACGTTTTGATACAATTACAACCATTTTAAAATGTACAGCTTTATTATTTTTTAATCATTGAACTGAGGGTTGTTTTAGACAGGTTAGTTTCAAGGGGTTAAAGTATCTATTTCTTGTTGTTGGTTGTTAGAAATAGATATTAAAGAGTTACTTCCTTCATATTTTGTCTTTTTTTCTTTCAGACAAAACCTTAATGAAATGCTTGGTGATCTTTTCCTGCCATGTGAAACTCCAGAGGCCCCTAAACAAGGTTTTTTCAAAAACTTGTTTGGTGGTGGCAGTGTTACTGTTGACAGAGAAGAACTGTGTAAGTTGTTTATTAAACTCATTAAAATAAAAAAAAAACTATTATTGTGTGATCCCTGGTTAATATATCCATGACAACTGCCACTTCATGAGGCACATTATAGAGTGGTTCAGAAATAGGCTTAGCTTTGGCAGGACACTGGTCAATTTAGATCAGTCCAAAGCTTTTGACAGGGTTGACCATTGCTATCTGGAGGATGTCCTAAGAGCAGCAGGTTTTAGACCTGTTTCTAGAAGCTGCATCATTACACTCTACAGCGGCATCTGTTTGGTGGTCAAACTAAGTAGCTACATATGGGAACCTTTCCTCATTAAATCCATCAAGGATGTCCCCCCCTCCCCTCTTCTCTGTATGTTGGCTTTCAAGCTTTTCTTCTGAAGAATAGAAAACTTATGATAAATTCTGTTTGAATTGGGTTGTAGGGGAGCGAGATTTGTATGAGAAAATGTAGTGAGTTTAGATCTCAAGATCTTGGGCCTCACAGATAAGATGAGATGGGATTTAGTGAATCAGCAATCATCACTGTTTAACATCTCTTGTCCATGCTTGCATGAGTTAAACAGGCTCTCGCGTTATGCGGCCAGACAGGTCAGGTGACTACATCTTGCTCATATGCTCCACTTTTTGGCTTGGTTTACTACAGCTGGATTCCCTTTCTAATTCCAACCACTTTACAAGGTGGACTGGGTGTATTTTATTGTGGAGAGGGGAGACTGGTATGCCTGGTTGACTGCTGGTCTTCCACAAACAACCTTTCCTGGACTTGTGCCTCAGAGAGGAACTTTCTAGATCCGAATCCCAATGTCATTCATGACTGAAGGGGGGTGTCTTTACTCTTATAATAATGAAAATTATTGTGTATAGTGCTCAGGTGCACTACAACTCATCAAAGGTGCATGTATAGTACATAGAATAATGTACAAATGTCAGAAAAGTGAACAGTGTATGTCATGCTGAATCTCCCTGAGAATTACATTGAGGGTAAATGTGTTTGTAGAATACTGAACGGGCTTATTGCGGTGTGTTGTAAAATATGCTGTTGAATTGTTTCTTTCTTTTTTTACTCTTCTGAACCTTTAGTTGGTGAGACAAGTGGAAAAGCTGCAAAAGGTATGGCCAAGTTTATTGCTGGCTCTGGCGGTGTGCATCATCTTACGACCCAGTCTACCTCAGTTGGGGGCGAAGTAGCCCGAACTAAACAGGTAACTTTTCACTTTATCTTCTTTTCTTTCATATTTGCTCATCTATTGACAGTTCTTCTAATAAAGTAGTTAATATGAAGCATTGTGGGATATGAAATAAATGACCAATAAGTTTCAAAAAGCTCGGACAATACGGTCGAAATATATAAAGGGCAAAGGGTGACAAATAATACAAACCAAAGTAATGTTTTACCCAGTTACTAATTAGTTATTAGGGTAGGCATTCTGGATCTTTAAGTTCTGAGTTCAAATCCTGCCAAAGTCAGCTTTGCCTTTCATCCTTCTGAGGTCAATAAAATAAAGCACCAGTAAAAGTTTAGGGGTAGTGTTGATCGACTTTCACACACAATTATTGACCTTGTCTAAATCAGAAACTATTATTAGGGTAAGCATTCTGGCTCGTCATGTGTTGACTTCAAATACAGTTGGCAGTAAATACTAGAAATAAATGCCTTATAGTTAATTAGTTGTGGACCTTTATGGTACAAATCCTGCCAATATTAACTTTGCCTTTCAGTCAGTTAACCCTTTTCTTACCATATTTCTAATGAAAGGTGAAGCACATGATTTTTTAAAATGATTGTTAATGTAATCAAGAATTTAGAGAGATTTATTCATATAACTAACTATCTCATCATTAAGTTCGTGTTTGGAACATAACTTAAGAAAGGTTAATGCATAAGATTATAATTGTTTCTACTCTTGGCACAAGGCCAGCAATTACCCCGGTGCATTACTGGTACTTTATTTTATCGACCCCATAAGGATGAAAGGCAAAGTTAACCTCGGTGGGATTTGAACTCAGAATGGCAAGGGCCGTAACTCTATGCGTCAAAGCATGGCGTCCGACCCTCTACTGATACTGCCAATCCACCGGCCTTTGCATAAGATTATAATGGAAGTATTTTAGGCAAATAACAGTTTTGTATTATGGAATCAGAGATGGTTTGGGGCAGTTTGATATCAAAATCACACACCCCACACACTTAAAATAAGCCACATATTTTGAATTGAGGGATTGTAGGTCCAATAGATAGGTTCCATACTGGTTTTTCACATAGTTTCATAGAAAAATGTACAACTTATATATAAGTATATATATAAAGGACTAGTGTCCGAAATGTTAAGATTCTTTTACAACTATATCAAGTGTTAAACTTTTAAACTAATATATTTTTTCATTGTACTGCTTCATTTGCTTCGTTATTTCTTTTTACTCAAGTTGGTGAACCAACAGTAATATTAAAATCCATTAAACTATATATATATAGAGAGAGAGATTTTGAGTTTATGTTGGTTGTATACCAACACCTCAGTATGCAGGCTGGAGCACTCTACGAAATGCGCAGGTTGGTTTGGTTACTCCGGAGTAATGTAAAATAATTAATCATTTGACTTTTTATTTACCTTTATTTTATATATATATATATATATATATTTAATATAGAAATGGCTTCTACAGGACTAGAACCATTTCTCCAGGGCTAGAAGTCATTTATATATTAAATATTTATACTCTGCTATGTATTGAGTACCTTACCTACTGTGGTTATCCCCGATTGAACCCAGGATATATATATATACACACACACACGTGTGTGTGAATGTACAAGTTTCCTTTTTTTTTCTCTATCCTCCAAAGCATCAAACTAATAAAAAGACTGTGTTTGTCATTTCTTTAAATTATATATATATATATATATATTATATATATATATATATATATATAATTGTGTTGAAAAGGTGGTCAGGTATGTAAACAATCATTGAAAAATTGCTCCGAAGACTCCAAACCTCGGTTTGGAAGAAACAATTGTAAGCGAATAAATTATTTGAACAGAACTTTGATTCATGTAATTTATATATATATATATATATATATATTGATAACTTAATATCATCTCTGTTTCTCTTTGCTTATAGTTGTTCCATGAACGTGGAGAAAAACTAGAGGGCTTAGATGACCGGACTCAGCAGATGACTGCACAAGCTGAGAGCTATTCTCAGGTAGCACATCAATTAATGTTGAAATATAAAGATAAAAAATGGTACCAATTTTAGCTTCTGGAACTTTTTAACTCGTAGATTGTACACCAGCTGTTATTTCAGCTCTATCTCTCTCTGATCAGACGTAACATCTAGTTTTAAAACCACAACAACATGACAATTTACCGCTGGTTCGTTACTATGGCAGCAGAGTCTTACATTTTACAGCTTGCAAAGCTCCTCAGTAAAGTACCAGCCTGTTAAGGAGATTGCCATAGAAAAATTGGCTTTGAGTGATTTCCTCAACTCTCCATACAAATGGGCTAACACTTGTTTACAGTTAATGACATTTTTTAAAACTGACACTAGAACCAACTGCTCTAGTACCAATGCCATCAAGGTTTATATCTTCTTCAAGATACAATTTTGCACTCCTTTAGAATAACTGTGGATAAAAAAAAAAGCAAAATTAAATTTGTGGCATCAATTTGCAATCTGTTTTTTTTTTTATTTTTTTTTTTTTAATTGTGGGAGCGAACGCTGACT
>OZ024762.1:21117909-21122909 GCA_964016885.1 Eledone cirrhosa
TATGTTAACCTTGGTCTTCCTCTTCTAGTGTGTCCGTGTAGGGGCTCCCAAAGGAGCACTGAGTGCACTGTCAACTCTGGATGTCGGTGAGCATGTCCAGCTAACCTCAGTCTCCTCTGTGTCACTTTTGAGCTGACTTTTGGGATGCTCCCATACAGCTCTGAGTTTTTCATCCTCAGTGTATACTGATTAATGTTCAGAGCCATCCTTATATACACATATATATACACAGAGACACACACACAGCTGTTTGTACAAAAGAAAGAAAAGACCAAACACGATATAATCAGTATACATATTAACTGTTTGATGTAACTCTGCACTACTAAACTCATCTGATGATTTAGACGTGTTTTCACCTTGAGACCAATGGCAGTGCACAGTAGTCAAACTGTTAATAAACACATACATAATATACACACATGCATGCATTTAATTTGGCAGTATGGATTGGCACTATTGGTAGAGGGTCGGACGCCATGCTTTCCAGCATAGTTACGTCCCTTTATGATCTGAGTTCAAATCCTGCCGAGGTTGACTTTGCCTTTCATCCTTACGGGGTCGATAAAATAAAGTACCAGTAATGCACTGGGTAATTGCTGGCCTTGTGCCTAAAGTAGAAACAATTAAAAATGGAATAACATCTCTGAGAATTTTACCCATGCTGCTGCTGCCACTACTTCTGCTGCTGCTACTACTACTACTGTGTGACCTCATGTGACCAAACATTTGCTCTATCCCTGAGGAATATTTTGCAAACAAACACTTTTTTTAAAAAATATTTACTCTATATATTTGCTCAACCATTTCTTCACATACAACCTTATACACACACACCTCACATACAACGTTATACACACACACACCTCACATACAACGTTATACACACACCTCACATATAACCTTATACACACACACACACCTCACATACCTTACACACACACCTCACATACAACCTTGCACAAACACACTCACATACAACCTTATACACACCTCACATACAACCTTATACACACCTCACATACAACCTTGCACACACACCTCACATACAGCCTTGCACACACCACACACACACACAAACTGACACACACACACACTTTACATACCTTACACATTTTACACACACACACCTTACACACACACACCTCACACACACATATACATTTCGAATTCTTGTAACATTCTACCTAAATCACATTTTTAACTATTTTTCACCTAAGCTCACCTTCCCTTACCAATCTCTCTCTCTCTCTCTCTCTCTCTCTCTAACCCTCTCACTCTCTCATGTGCATGCATGCACCAACTTACATATATTGGAAACACATACACATGTATGCCCACATACACATACACACACACATGGACTTTTGCCCTTTTTAACTGTCCTTCCCCTCGGCTTCTCTTCTCTACTTTTTCAATATTCTCTCTATTTTTCTCTCCCTATTTCTGTTCCCTACCTTTATTATACTTACACATATTTCCTAGATATTTGATGTGTACTCATATGGTAACTAGGAGACACACACACACACACACCACACCACACACACACACATATGTGCTTGTGTACTCATGTGATAAATGTACAAACATACACATGTACATACACACATGCATATTAGATATATTGATGTGTGCTCATGTGATAACTTGGTTATATACTACATATACATGCTACATATATTGAGGTGTCCTTGTGTGATATCTGGGATATACACACACTCACATACATACTACATATTTTGATAGTTTGAGTGATAACATGGTTATCAAACCTAACATTTTAGAATTTCTTTAAGCTCTAAATATCCTGTACCATATGAAAATACATTTGCAAAACATTCTTAAAAGGTACAGAACAAGATTATGGTTGCATCACATTAAAAAACTAAATTTCTTAAGTTTATTGTAAATGTTCACAATCTGTCTATTAATAAAGATACATACATATACAACAATCTGTCTATTAATAAAGGCACATACATACATACATAAATAAATAGTTAGCTGCCCAGCGGATGCCAATATAATATCAAAGATTAGCAAAAAGGAGAATATCTATGCAGAACTAATGAGAAATCTGCAGAAACTCGACTCTGACTATAGACTATACCTTCAGATTTATACCTGTGATTATTGGGGCACTGGGATATGTTAGTAACTGCCTCAGTACAAATCTTACGAAGCCTGGCTTCACAGCAACAGAAAGAACACGACTAGTTAGGAATTACAATTACAATCCATTAATGGAACAGTAAAAATATGTAAAACATTCCAAAAATTCTGCATCTAATAATTGCATATACACTTGTACAGATACAAAGCATATGCACATACAACTCAAAACATCCACATCCACACATACAATAACATCCATATCTATACATACATGCAGACATACATACATATCTACCTAGTTGATGTTGTGTAAATTCCATTGAGAGAGTCTTGTAACTATGTTAGAAACTGACTCTCTCTCTATTAGGAAAAATTTGTGAAATTATAAAGCCAGAACATACATACATACATCTCATGTCATACATACATACAATCTGCCTATTAATAAAGGTACATACATACACACACACACATGCATATAGAAAAACATCTATACATGTACACACAAAAAGACATTTCTGTACATACACCCACCTACATTTACCTGTATACACACACTACAGTCACACCTCACCTGTATCTTGATTAATCTCCCTTGCTGGAAGCTTAATTCATTGTCATCACCATCATCATCATCATCACCATCATTTTCATCTTTCTTCTTCATTAGTTATCAATCACCTCCCCTCCTCCCGTACCCCCTTCACCCCCCCCCCCTCCCCCGGTAATAACTGGTTATATTCTGATAATTAGAACATTTCTTTTCTTCTTCACTTGTTTTTCTTTGAAATTTTTAATACAAAGAATATAAAACTTGTCAGGTGTTTCTTTCTTTTCCTCTTGGATTGTCATCTTTTGTCATAAGACTGAGTAGCTGGACAACTATTCTACAGATCTGTACATATTGTGTGATCTCTTGTTTAAGATTTATCATAAGACTGAGGACCTAGGCTACTTTCCAACAGATCTGTACATATTGTGTTGTTGTTTTTTTTTTTTTGTTTAAGATTTGTCATAGGACCAAGTACCTAGGCAACTACCCAACAGATGTGTACATATTGTGCTGTCTTTTGTTTAAGACTGTATCATCTTTTAAGACTTGTCATAAGACTGAGGACCCTGGCTCTTTCCAATAGATTTGTACCTATAGTGTTGTCTCATGTTGTGTGCAAGGTGTATAAAACAAAACTTGTTTCACTCCACACACACACTACTTACATATGGTTATGTATATATGTATGTATATATTCCTAAATAATATATATATATATATACATATATATATAGACACATATACACACCACACGTGTACTCACACGCACACACATATATAAATATATATATATATATACATATATATATATAGACACATATACACACCACACGTGTACTCACACGCACACACATATATAAATATATATATATATATATATATATAAATTTATATACACTCACACACGTTTACCAGTGATATCTGTTTGTATCAAAATGTTTCTAATAATAATAATGGAAATAATAATAATAATAATAATAACCACAATACCGCCACCACCACAACAAGAACAGCAACAACAATAATAAAAATTTCCAACATAAAATCAAAAAGCCACCAAACCAAACCAAACACCATGTTTAAAATCGTCAACAATCCAGTGTATTTATGCGTTTAGTGTATATTCTCATCTTAAGATAAATTTGTAGAAATTCTGTGTTTCAAACTGAATCCAATAAATTAGTATAACTAAACACACTATTTTTTTTTCTCTTTTAACTGGAATTCTTTAAAATGCTTGTAGCTTTCAAACAATATTTCTTACAATTTCTTTATTCCAGCTCCTAATTTTGGTGTCACTTAACCCTTTAGCATTTAAACCAGCCACATCTGGCCAGAATTCTCTTACCTCTTTCTGTTCAAACCAGCCATAACCGGCTCCTCATACCAACATTTAGGTATTGTTCTCAAAATAAATATCAAATTCTTGTAGATTGGATTTTATGTGAGTTAAAGCCTTTACTGTGAAAAAAACAATAGTAAATATAGAGTAATATAAATGGTAAAGGGCAGTGGATTGGCAGTATCGGTAGAGGGTCGGACGCCATGCTTTGACGCATAGAGTTATGGCCCTTGCCATTCTGAGTTCAAATCCCGCCAAGGTTAACTTTGCCTTTCGTCCTTACGGGGTCGATAAAATAAAGTACCAGTAATGCACTGGGCAATTGCTGGCCTTGTGCCAAAAGTAGAAACAATATAAATGGTAAAGGGTTAAGATGTGTCAGGGTTAGCCCTGTATTAATCTTTCCTTTTTCTTTTGTTACTTTTCTTTCTTTTTTTTTTCTTTTTCTTCTTTTTCTTCTTATTCCTGAGAGGGTCATGGGGGAAGAGTCTTCAAACACTCTTTCCAACGAGTCCTGTCAGAAGCAACCGTCTCCAACTGATCTGGCTGGATCCCCAAGTGAGACCAGCCAAGCTCATGGAAGCTATCCAACCATCTTGTTTGCGGTCTACCCCTGGGTCTCCTGCTGGTTGGTTTTGCTTGTAAAATCTGTCCAGAGATTCTCTCCTGAGACATTCTAACTACATGCCCGTGGAATCTGAGCTGTATTAATCATTTAGCAAAATAAGCATGTGCTTAAGGCCTCACACAAAGGGGGTGTCATACCATAGATTTTGGGGGGTTTTTTTGTCTGGTCTGGTACTATAATTAAGGTGGGGGGGGGGGGTGTACCATAAGTTTCCCAGTGCCTAGGCCCTTTAAAAGGTCTTAATTTGTCCCCCCCCCCTGTGTGTCAGTATGTGTATAGTGGAGCTAGGCTGATGTCCAACACACATATTTAGATTTGCTGGCCTGTGATGTCTGTGTTCAGATTTCATGATTGCAGAC